>MCJB01051380.1:0-31100 GCA_002018475.1 Nicotiana obtusifolia | reverse complement strand
GTACTCAGTTTACCTCGCAGTTCTGGAAAGCCGTGCAGAGGGAATTGGGAACTCAGGTGGAGTTGAGTTCAGCCTTTCATCCTCAAACGGATGGACAATCTGAACGTACCATTCAAATCTTGGAAGATATGTTGCGTGCTTCTGCCATTGATTTCAAAGGTTCATGGGATGAATTTCTGCCACTTGCAGAGTTCGCCTATAACAATAGTTATCAGTCGAGCATTCAAATGGCTCTGTATGAGGCTCTGTATGGGAGACGGTGTAGGTCTCCGGTTGGTTGGTTCGAGCCCGGCGAAGATAGACTATTGGGGACTGAGTTGGTCCATGATGCTATTGAAAAAGTAAAGATGATTCAGGAGAGACTTCCCACAGCTCAGTCGAGGCAAAAGAGTTATGCTGACAGGAAGGTACGGGGTGTGTCTTTTATGGTCGGTGAGAAAGTTATGCTGAAGGTCTCACCTATGAAAGGTGTTATGAGGTTCGGAAAGAAAGGTAAATTGAGTCCTCGGTATATTGGACCGTTTGAAGTACTTCGACGAGTGGGGGAGGTGGCATATGAACTTGCTTTGCCACCCAATCTGTCCAGTGTACATCCGGTGTTCCATGTTTCTATGCTTAGAAAATATGTTGGGGACCCATCTCACATTTTGGACTTCAACACGATTCAGTTGGATGATGGCTTGACCTATGAGGTAGAGCCGGTGGCGATTTTGGATCGCCAAGTCCGGAAGTTGAGATCCAAAGAAATAGCTTCGGTGAAAGTTCAATGGAAAGGTCGACCTGTGGAAGAAGCTACTTGGGAAACTGAGCACGAGATGCGGAGCAAATACCCACAGCTCTTCGAAAATCCAGGTATGCTTCTTGACTCGTTCGAGGACGAACGTTTGTTTAAGAGGGGCAGAATGTAATGACCCGTTTTATGCCCCAATTTATTTCTTTAATCATAATAATTGAAACTAAGTTGAGACAGTGAACCCGGAATATAATTTGTAGATCCCAAATAAAACTAGACTCGAACCAATGAAATTCGAATTTCCGGTTGATAGGTGAAATTTTGATCCGGAAGTCGGAATGAAATTCCGAAAGTTGCTGTAGGTTCCTTATGTGATTTTGGACTTGCGTGCAAATTTTCAGACCGTTCGGACATCGTTTGGTCGGGTTCGGATCGAAGGATCGAATTGAGGATCCTTGAAGTTCATAGAATTGGTTTCAATACAAATTTAATAAATCGATGTTCATCTTAGTGTTCCAAAGATTGGAACAAGTTTGAATGAGGTTATAGAACATGTGTGCATGTTCGGATAAAGTCCCGGGGGTCTCGGATGAATTTCGGATCGTTAACGGGACTTAGTTCGTCGCTTCATGAAGCGACAAACATTTCATTTCTGGTGTAATGGGTATTAGAATTAGTAAACGATCTCCAAATTCAATTTCGTTTGAAGAATTAGCTCCGTCTTGAAATTACGGAGCCGTAGCAAAAAGAATCGTCCAAATCGGACTTCGTATGAAAAAGTTAGAGTAATCTTTGTAAAAGAAAGAAAGGAGATCAGCTAAGGGGTCGCGAATTGGCCTTCTCCAGTACATTTGCCCGACTTTTTACCCATTTTAAATAGGGCCCATGATCTATTTTACTCTTTTAAGATCCAAAACACGCACCTACAAGAGAAAACATCTTCCAAACACAAGAATCCTTATAAATCAGCCCCCAAACACACTTGCAAAGTAGATTTCGTGATAAATCTTACAAGAAAAAGGGATTTCAACACCTTAGAAACGATTGGGAGCTTTTAAGAAGAAGATTAAGTGAAGTTGGAAACAAATAGAGAGGGAACTTCAAGGAAAACAACGGGTAAGTATTTTATGCCCTAAATCTCTCTTAGATTATGATTTCTATGCTCAATCCTCTCATGAATCCATGGATTGTGAAAGAAGAACCTAGGGTTCTTCTCAATTTCTAAAAATGAGAAATTGGGGATTTAGGTCGATTCGAAGTCGAAATCCGACAAATCTTATATGGGTAAACTCGCGAAGAGATAAGGAACACGTTTAGATAATAATTTCTGAGTTTCGGGAAGTGGGCCCGGGGCCCGGGTTTTGCTAAATTGGGAATTTCATAGTAAACTTTATTATTTCCGTTTGGGTTTTGTTCCCATAGCTTATTGTGACGTAATGATTATGAAATTGAATAGATTCGACGCGCGAGGAGGCCAATTCAAAGGGCAAGGGCGTCGCGGGCTAAGGATTTAGCCGATTTCGAGGTGAGTAATGGTATTAAATGATGCTCTGAGGGTTTGAAACCCGGATTGCACATCGTAGTGCTATTTTGAAGTAAGGCACACGCTCGATGATGAGCGTGGGGTCGTTTACTGTTGGGGATTGTGACTTGGTCCGTCCCAGTTGATTATTTTACTACCTATTGATTGAAACTGATTGATAATNGTACAGTTGGTAACAATGACAACTGTAGGTTACAGTTGGTAACAATGACAACTGATAACCGGAGATGGGTTGATAATACAGTTGGTGACAATGACAACTGTAGGGTTACGGTTGGTAACAATGACAACTGGTAATCGGATTTTGAAAAGGTTTTACTGTTGTAAATGATGTTAAGCCCGAGGGGCATGTATTTGAAAGGAGTTTCTACCTGACTTTACACATGGTTACCATTTTAATGATGTTTTATTGTGCATTATGTGATTTCTTACCTTCAGTCTTTATTTACGTTTATTACTCACTGAGTTGGAAGTACTCACTTTACTCCCTGCACCCCGTGTGCAGATTCAGGCGTTAGCGGTCCCGCTCCGAGATACTGACTACTACTGCTGATTCGGAGCTTCGGAGATTACGAGGTAGCTGCTTGCGTCCGCAGCCCCGTAACTCTTTTCTTTTGTTGATTTTGCTTCTCTCAAACAATTGTACTTAAGATATTGTAATAGTTTATTATTATTAGGCCTTCAGTAGTGGCTCATGACTTTGTGACACCCCGATCTGAGGGCTGTAGTCGGGATGGTACTATATATATATATATATATATTCCGAACTACCTTGTTGTTTATTTATTCTTGTTTTAAATTACATGGTTTAACTGCTTAAGAGCAGTTGTATTGGTTTGGCTTGCCTTGTCCTCACGAGAGGCGCCATCACGACCAGGTTGGGATTTTGGGTCGTGACATGTAAATATTTCGACAAAGAGGGCAGAAGAATTTGGTGGTTCAAATGCCCCTTTACGGGACACTGCCCTTGGGATCTTGGTTGCGACTGCCAAGACTGTTTGGAAAATCCAATCGGAGAATATGATGAACACCACCTGCATCATTGGAAAAGATTTTGCCTCAACGAGACCAAATCAAAATCCAAGGAAAAGGGGAAAACTACTGAAAAGCAATTTCGAGCCAAATATGAAAATAAAGATCCTTCAATTGGCTCATTAAGTGTCCAGGTAAATATGAATTTCTGGTCAGTTACAAACCCCAGGAATGGCCAAAATTACCAGAAAAATTCACTCCAAGCTGGGAAGATAGTGAAACCACACCCAAAACCATACCACGCTCAGCTCATACCCTAGCATCCAAAAAGCTACCTGAACCTAAAACTTCACCAACTCAAAAAATCCCAAAGCCCACACAACCACATATATTCATGCTAAGTCCTTCAAGCTCTAGTCATACCCAAGATTTTCCTTCACTTCAACTTTTTGAAAAAGATGGTATAAGCCATGCTCCAAAAATTCCCAAGAAAAACATAATGCTACCTACTGGAGAAAAACCCCCAAAGAGTGATATCGAAGCAACAATGAACATGAAATTAGAAAATTCCATCTGCCAAAATAAAGTACTGAACAATGTTGGAAATACCATAAAGAACGTGGCCCATACACAAAATAAAATGATGAGCAAAGTAGAAATAATTGAGAAAAAGGTGGAGAAAACATCGTCTCACCATGCAGGACTAATCAAAGCCCTGAAACTAAGGTTGGCAAATCTACAATATGAGATTTGTCCGCCAGGAACTTCACTTTTCCAATTCTTCCAACAACAACAAAAGGAGACAATTTCCATCAGGGAACAAATTCAACTTATGAGAAATGACCACTTTGAGTCACTGAAGACCCCAATTTTCCCTTCCAAACCTATTTTCTTCCCTAAGTCGCCACAAGCATATTACCCACCTAAATTGGACCATACCTTTTCTACTTTTCCTACTACCTCACAAAATCCTATTTCTTGCACCCAACTCGTAAAAGAAGAACATGCTTTTGATATTGTAAAAATGGTTTGGGAATGGAAAGATGCTCTTGCAGCCCAAAAACAAACCAAGAAAAGAGAGATCAAGGAGAAAGTTTAACAGGGTTCAACCCCAAAAATCTGATGATTTTTTATCAGAAGGCTCCAGACCTATATGTCTCCTAACCAAGAAACATGTCAGAAGGAGATATCACATGGTCGGAATCTCTTAATTTATCAGACGATGATACAATAGAAGATAGCTCTCAATCAAGCAATGAATCCACAACAAACTCTTCCGAAGAAGATGATCCCCCAATATTTGTAAACCAGCCAAGAGACCCAGAAATATGTGTAGTAGGTGAGGATCAAGAAGGCATGACAGATGAACAAATCCCAGAAAGAAGATATGAGCCCATGGCGCCAAAACCAGTTGGAACTGGCTTCCACACTTTCACCTTAGATGACGTCAAAGTTTCAAAATGGCCTCAAAGAGTCCAAGACTTTTATACTTGGATGGTGACCGAAAATTTGGTGGAAAGAGAAAAATATATCATCATGTCAGAACTCACTTCACGGTTCTCAGGAATCCTCAGAGATTGGTGGAACTCACTTGGGATTCAAGGCAAAAGTACTTTTCTTATTTCCTAGGACTTTGCCTTCAACAATAGAATCCTACATGAAGTTTTCTGTGGAGATACTGGCCAAAGACAAGAAAAGATGCAAAGACAACTCTTCAAGATGAAGTGTGTGTCATTCGACAGATTGACATTGACAAGCATTTTCGAAAAATGGCGAAGATGTACTTCGAGATCGGTGGAGACATTAACTTGAAGCAAGCCTTTGTCTCTTCCCTTCCCAAGTTGTTGGCAAGCCGAACCATGACCATCATTGAAGAAAAGTTTCAGTCCATAACAATCCCACAAGTCGGCTAAATCAGGCAAGCTATTTTCATCGCATTGGATGACATTTGTGTGAAGCGCTCTGACCTAATGCAAATTATCCAACACAATCCAGCGCTTGACGAAGCATGCCGCAAATCTGATCTGATAATCGGATCAGGATGTTCCTGCCACACATCTAGGTGACGGAGAGGATTCAGGAGGTTCAGATGGCCAAGAATTCCAGATAGGAAATCAAGGTCCAGGAGGCATACAAAATATTTCAGAAGAAGGAGGCCAGGGAATTTTCATAAAAAGAACAGATGCTTTATTTGCCACAAGATCGGACATTTTGCAAGAAATTGTCCACAATCGAAGAAATCTGTCAAATTTCTCGAAGAGATTGAAGATTACATTAGCATACATCTCGGAAAGGAGGAGGACCTCGAGTCCATATTCTCTATGGACGATGAATCCACTGAAGAATCCTTGTTCTCTCTTGATATATAAGAAGATCATGGTGATGACCACTACCAAATTTCAGAACCAGTGGCCAAAGCCTGAGAGAAGATCAACGCTCTTGTAGTCATCCCTCAAGTGGAACTCAAGGTTTATTCATCCAAATGTGATAAACCAACTCAAGTCATCGCTTTCATTGACACTGGAGCTGCTTGTTCACTCATGAACCCTGCTGTTCTCCCTGAAGATCAATGAGTGCCTCACTTTAAAGATTTCAACACTGCATCAAATGGAATCCTGACTACCACCGTTATCACAAAGCATCCAATCACAATTGAGTTCTTTCCAGGATTGAAGTACAAAACCAAGCTGATCGACTCTAATGTACCAGGAAAAGATCTTATTGTTGGATTGTACATTTTTAGACAACTAAAAGATAAACTTCAGATTAGGGCTAATGGGATAACCTTTAAGAAGCAGTTCAAAACCTTATTATGAAATTCCAAGGCTATTCCAAATCACCAGCAACGAACAAATCAAGGAGATTGAACAAAATCTCATTGAGCATTTATGTGCTGAATCTCACAAGGATTTTATGAAGAAAGGGAAAATCCCGTTATGGAAGAACAAAGAGTTTTTTATCAAGCTCCCTTTCAAGAAGAATGAAAACATCAATCCAACAAAAGCCAGTCATTCAGGCATGAATCCATATCATCTTCAGCTTGCAAAGAAAGAATGCGAAGATTCTTGGAATTTGATCTAATAGAGCCATCAGATTCACAATAGGCATGCAAAGCATTTTATGTCAACAAAAGAGCTGAGCAAACAAGAGAAAACTCATGTTAGTTATTAACTACCAGCCACTTAACCACTTGCTCCAAGATGATAAATTCCCTATCCCAAATAAACTCACTCTTTTCTCTCACTTATCTAAGGCCAAATATTTTTTCAAGTTTGATCTTAAATCTAGATTTGGCAATTGGGAATCCACCCCGAAGAAAGAGCCAAACGGGATTTTGCATCCCCGATCATCATTTCCAATGGAAAGTTATGCCCTTCTGATTAAAAACTGCACCCTCCTTATTCCAAAAAGCCATGATAAAAATGTTCCAGCCCATCCTCCATACCTCTTTAGTTTACATTGATGACATCCTGTTATTTAGTGCTACATTAGAGGAACATGCCGACTTGCTTCATCAATTTGAGGCATTGGTAACACAGTACGGGATCATGCTTTCAGCAAAAAAGATGGTTCTTGCTCAAAAGGAGATTGATTTTCTCAGAATGTATTTTGTCCAAGGTGCATACAGTCTAGGACCACGTATATGTCAGGAACTACCCAAATTTCTTGATACCAGACTCACAATAAAGCAGATCCAACAGTTCTTGGGTGTAGTAAATTATGTAAGAGATTTCATCCCAAATATCTCTACATATATTTCTCCGTTCACGAAGATACTCCAGAAAAATGCTCTGTCATAGCGAAAGGAACAAGATGAAGCAGTCAGGGAAATAAAGGAGATATCTAAATATGTCAAGTCCCTCTATATCCCTTCAGATGATAAGAAGATACTGCAAACTGATGCCAACAATGAATACTGGAATGCTGTTCTATTTGAAGAAAAAGATGGCCAGAGGAAGATATGCGGATATGCTAGCGGAAAGTTCAAAGATGCCGAGCAACATTATCACTCCACTTTCAAGGAAATTCTTGCAGTGAAGAATGGAATCAAAAAGTTCAATTTTTCCTGATTCATACAGAATTTCTGATAGAAATGGATATGAAGGCCTTCCCAAAGATGATCCAGATAAATGCAAAAATTATTCCCAATCCTCAGATTCTCAGATGGGCCCAATGGTTCTCTCCGTATAATTTTTAAGTCAAGCACTTGAAAGGAAAGGATAATATTCTTGCAGATTTTCTGTCTCGACCGGAAGAATTCTCAAAGAGATTTTTCCCAGCAAAGATGAAGTCAAAACAAAAGCTAATCAGCCACATCTTCATGTTTTCAAATGTACCAGGAACGAGTTCATTGAAGCCAATGAATCATACACCAGAGTTGTTCAAAATCATGGATCCTTTTGATCCATCAATTATAATGGAAAGAAGAACTTATTGTGAGCTCCAGGTTTTCCGACAACATGGAGGATCCATTCTCAAGCCTTATGGGGTCGGTCAATCCAGAATATCTATTCTGCCACATATTCATAGCACAAGCCAAGGATTTTCCAAAAGAACTATTATAGTTTTTCTGGTACTTATGCCATCAGTATTATATTTTCATGGAATTCAAGTGCAACATCTTCAAGGATTTTGACAACATTGAACATGCTCTTAAAATATTTCTATTATGGTTGAAGCCTCGAAGATATTGGATAAAATGCTTCAATGATTCCTACAAAGCAAAGGTATTCATGTTCCATAGGCCGGTGAAGATTATTAATGGAAAAGTCCAGGCGCAAGCAGAAGTATCATTCTGGTGGAAATTTTCCGTGTCCATTTTATCCATTGAAGAAGAATATAGTGAACCACAAAGAATTATCTTCCTGCAAAATAGGTGCATCCCGAGAGATATATGGCCAAAAGATTAGGCAAGTTGGAATTATACCAGCACTCATCCTCATTGGGAAAGAGTCC
This sequence comes from Nicotiana obtusifolia, assembly GCA_002018475.1. Taxonomy (NCBI): domain Eukaryota; kingdom Viridiplantae; phylum Streptophyta; class Magnoliopsida; order Solanales; family Solanaceae; genus Nicotiana; species Nicotiana obtusifolia. The sequence continues at coordinate 22,896 of MCJB01051380.1, read as the reverse complement.
GAGAAGCAGCAAAGGAATATCAAACCCCGTACGAAGTTATCCGAGAAAAGATCACTCAAGACATCTCCAGATTAAGGTTGCAGATTATATCTCTCAATCCAAAGGAGAAGGAATACAGCGAAGAAAGACCGTCAAGTTCCAAGCGTTACTACACAAGATCTTTGAAAAGATGTCTAGAAGACAAACCCAGAAAATCAATGGAAGATAATTAAAATCCCTGCTAATTCCACCATATTCCCACATTACCAACCCAAAAACCCTAAAAAATCATCTACCCATGCCAAGACAAATTTCCACATCTTTCAATACTATCCGAGCCCCACTTTCACATGCCTCCACATGCTTCGTCACATGCAGCATCCTACTTTCACATGTTTTCACATGCTTCCACATACTTTCACATGTTATACCATGTATATTTCACCTCTTTCACATGTTTTTAGGAGCTTTTTTAGTTGCTTTGCATAAGGCCCTTCACATGTAAAAAGGGACCCACTTGTTGATAGGTTTGCCATGTAAGATAGGTTTATTTTGTAATATAAGTTTGTATTGTAATAACCTCCTAGTCTTATATAAAGGAGGCCATGTAGTAGTTGTAAGATCATCTTGTAACCTTTGTGATATATTACATATGAGTTCCTTCTAAATTTTCTCTTGTTCTTTCTTTCGAATGGATGGAAAGGCCGGTCTATGTATGAAAATAGAGTAAAAATACTCTTAGAAAGTTAGCTTGTTATAGTACGAAATTTTTCTGAGTTATAACAACTAAAGTTGGTTGTAGTACAAAAGTTTTCTGAATTGTGTAGCTTGGCAAGCGGTCCCTTATGGGTTGTTTAAGCCTGCCCCTTTGTAGAAAAACTTTTGCGACTCTAAGAAAATTAACTATTAGTGTAGCTTGGCAAGCCTTTCCTTATGGGTTGTTGAAGCCAGCTCCTTTGTAGGGAAACTTTCGTATCTATGATTTAGTTTGCTTTCTTGGAGCCTCTTGCTCTGTTCTTAGTCCTCTACAACGATAATAGAGCTCACTATTTATAGTTGCACCTGGGGAACAAGGTCCTAGAATCAAGCCCTTCTTTAATATCAACTATGAGGGCCATTGAAGAATGTGTAACGGCGGGCATGAATGTCAAATTCTTTATAACGGGCGGGGTACTAAATGATGTAGAATATTCTTCATTAAATGCTACCGGATGGCAAGCATTTATTTCATCTTTATGAACAACATTCTTTCTGGTAACAGACAGAATAGTTGCCTTCGATTTTAGCTATCTTCTGCTTTCGGCTCCATGTGTCACTCCCTTGTGCGATCAGTTAACATAACATATTTTACCCTATACAGTGGTCTCCTATACAATCATTCTACGGGCAAGGAACCGTGGAAAAAGTTCTCATACTTAGAGTTTACTTTGAAGGAAGTTTTATCTCCTATAGCAAAGGTATACATCCTATTTATTATAAATCAAAAATTATTTTAAAATATTATTTTCTATAGCTAGATTTTATATTTTATAGAAAAATAGGTATTTATGGTATATACTACCATTGATGCATGAAATACGCTATTTATATATTTTCTCTCTTTTTCTTTTAATTAACACACTTTACTCTCTCAGAAATTTTTCTTCTTTCTCTCTCTCTTTGAGCAACTCAAGATACACGCCCTAGTATTAATGGTCGTCGAGAAAGAAGAATCTCTTTCTCTTTGAGAAACTTAGGATACACGCCCTAGTATTGATGGCTGACGGGACATTATAATAGAGTGGAAGGCAGCCATGAAACAGAAAAGAGTGTATTTTTCGAACGGAAAGGAGCAATGTGATGAACTCTTATCATAAATTTGTTGTACGGATCCGACAAACTTTCTTCTCTTCTTGGCCGGAAAACGCCATCCCTGACAAACTTTCTTCTCTTCTTTGCTATTTAGGCACATATAATGATACAAATACATTGTATTCTGTTTAAATTCACTCAAACACATTGTATTTTTGAATAAATAGTTTTTTTGCTTGTATTTATGTATTTTGAAGGTCTGTATTTTTTTAATACAGCTGAATACATAAATACATTGTATTTATGTACAGTATGCATGAATACATGATATAATCATTGAAATACACTGAATACAAATATTAAAATATAACAGAATATAAACAGTGAATACATTTAATTTTAAAATACAGTAAAATATAATGAATACAACCAATAAAATATATTGAATACAACAGTAATAACATGTATTAGGAACAACTAAAATACTCTTAATACAAATACATTTAAATACATTGAATATAAAATAGCGAATACAGTAAATACAAACATTGAATCTAGTGAATGCAACAGTAAAAAAAATATTAAAACACACTAAATACAAAAGTTAAATACAACAGTAATATACAACTGAAAAACCATTTAATTAATTGGATTGCTAATGAGGCGTGTTAGAATTGATTTTGTTGAGTTATATTAGGAGTGTATCACGCTAATTGATATTATTTTCGTTATTAGACAGCTGGACATACCTATTTTAAGGTGATTGTCATTACTGTATTCATGAATATATACATGGTGCGAATTAATACATGTGAATACATGCGCGTACAGCCGGACTGCCTTAATTTTAGTCGCTTTTTTCCATTATATTCATGAATACAAGAACGCGAATACACTACCGTAACAACTGAATAGTATCTATAGGAAGTAATTATGTATATGGTAGCTGTAGGAAGTTATAGCCACTAAAAAATAGTGATTTCTGAAAATTTCTCTACATTGAATTAAAGAATAGGTGATATGTGTCTTTCATATGCACTTTTATCACTTGTCAAAATTAATTAATGTATAACTTACCTCAAGATATTATTTAATCATAATTAATTAATATGGTTTGGTATAAACATTAAGTATACTTAAATTTTATCGAAATATTTTGTCGATACAACGGATCAAAGTCTGGGACTTCTTATCTTAGTTTTACGCTTAGATTTGGAAAGGGGAGCATTTTAATGCAAAATCTTAAGTCAATGTTTTGACTAGGTGATCCGGACCAATATAATAATTAGTACACCCCACTAAATACTTCAATTTACTCCATTTTGAGACTAATGTTTTAAAAGGCAGAGCGAAAGTTAGAGGCGGAGCATTTTACTTGACAGTGGACGAGACATAAGTCTTGAGATATAGGGCGTAAGCCCTATAAATCTTAAAATTTTAATTTATAAATTGATAATATAGCATTATAATACAAGAAAAATACATTAAAAACTCAAAAAAAAAACCTAAAAGAAATACACATAGAAAATAAAATATCTATCATATTTTACAAGCATAAATAATGCAATACTCTTAATGTTACTATGAAATATAAATCAATTGTAATGTCTTAAGTTTCAAACAATTAAAAATCATAATTTCGTAAAAAATTATCAAACTGCATATTTTACTTCTCTAAAAGTGAATACTCAATACATTTTATCAATACTGTAATTAAAATATTACTCTTTCATGGTAAATGCAAAATTACTTTTAAATAGCAAAGTAATAAATGTATGATAATTTTGAGAGACATAGAACTAAGGCATTAGATCTAGCAAGTAAAGATACAAATTTTGATTATCTATTTTTAGAAGAAATATTCAAATGATATTCACCTTCATGATATTCTCAATCAGTAATATGCAATACTATGGTTCATTATTTGAGTTATTCACAATTTTCATATTCCTATAGAAGAAAAAAACTAATCATTCATTTGTTAAAGAATTTTGAGAGTCAATAGTGCTAATTAGTGAATTCAACACATGATTTACACAGAAACTACGAGGCGAGCCTCGAACATTGAGCGCTAGGTGTATTTAAGTCGCATAGTCGGGCACTTGAGGGCGTGAGCCTCACAAAACTAAGTCCCAAACATGAGTTTTTAAAGCGTTTTAATAGTGCGCTGCTCCGGGGCAAGCCCTAAGTTTAAAATACATTGGGTAAGTAAGAAAGAGATCGTTGTATCCTTTTTTTCCCCTTCTTTTGGGTTTTGGTCAAAATAAGTCATTCTTAAACATGCATGAATTAAGTCTTCCGAGAGCACTACTGAGTTAAAATCATTTCTCAAAACTCTGTTAAATTCATCACATTGATGATTGACTCATTTAGAAGCATGAATATATGGACAAAAACCTCGTTTGTCGAAGGCTGATGGACAAACTAGCGTGCGATAAAAGTTGGCGTTGGATAAGATGATTGTTGGATTGTATATAGATGTTCGTAATACGCAGCGACAGATAATAACAATTCTAGGCAGATTATTTTAAGTTTAAAATTTATTTACATGTCAAAGATCGAATCTAAGATGTACCTAGTGAAGAGAGTCTCGTTTAAAAAAAATTTTGATAGTGCGAAGACTCTATGCGTATCCATACCGAGACCGATCCTTGCTATCAACTCTTTGATCAATGAAACCGCCGAACAAATTGAACAAAATATTATGCTGAAATTTTTCTCAAAAATCCCAACTCAATGATAAAAGAACAAAAAACACTTTTCTTGTAATGGTATTTTTTCTCTTGGCTTGTGTTGCACTCTCACTTTTACAAAGTGGGTTTTCTTCTCAAGACTTAATAATCCAGCAAATTTTTTCTCCATCACCCTTTATATAGCATAACTCATAAACCCTTTTCCTATTTGATTGAAGTAATGATTTCGGGTAGAAGTTTATTCCAAAGATTAATTTTATGAAAATTTTATGGAAAATTAGAATCCCATCTCAATTGGAAGATGCCGACACGTCCTTATGAACATTCTCGTTAAATCCAATTCCTTGTTAGATTACTTTGCCCACAAGTCCTTTCATGGACTTTAAACGTAAAGATCCAATTCTAAATTGGATTTGGTTTAAAAGTCTTTCATTAATATTTTACATGCATACTTTATATAAGTAAATATTAATTATATATATCACATATATATTTCAACCAAGAGATATATTTTAATTTTCTATTCCAAATAGAAAACTTCAATTCGTTCACAGTATTAATTATAGTCTCTGTGCTAGCAGAGAGTATAATAATATTTCATTTGGACTTATATTTTAATTTATTTGACTAATTAAATTCTCTAATTTAATTACCAAACAATAAAATAATTAATCCTTTAGCAAAGATCAGAACACTCGTTAGTGTGCGACCCCGTAGGTTCAATACTAAGCTGGTAGTAAATTGATCACATCAATATACTAATCAAGGGTGGCGTCTAGCAACACCCCTTAACGACCGGATAGAATGAAATACGCAATTTACTCTCAAGAACCAGTAGAAGAACAATGTAGTAATTCCTTGTGTCCTTATAGCTCTGGATTGTCCTAGGATATGGTTTAACTGTCAAATCCTAATAGGTGATCAACTATGCGTTCATGTCAAATATAATCGACCATTGAATGACCTAAGAAACTCTTTTCTTCTTTCATTCAATTGCCCTGGCCAAGGTCTTAGTTTGATCATTTATAATTCATGACAACATGGAGCTTAAACTCATTACCAAGAGTTGACAGATTCATCTTGATCAATCACTAATTCTACAAGCATTTAGTCATACCCAATATCCTTTTAACTATCGCCCTAGGTATCTAGTATCAAAGCACAATAAATAACTTGTCAATTACTATGACGATCTTGGGTCAAAGGAAATTCTTACATCACATTCTTCGAGAGAATATCCTATTGACAGTTTATGGTTATTCTAACCATTAGGAATTATCCAATTAGTCGGTTCAATGATCATATCTCTATATGCATCGTCTATCTATGTGATTTAGTTAATGAGATCAACTAATCTTTATCCCATAATGACAATCACATAAATATTGATCTAACCAGTTTATCTAATTTTCTAATTAATAATCCCACAATCAAGAATAAATTTAGATTAAATTATAAGAAACTTCACTCTCATTATCATGATCTCCATCACAATGTCAAGTCTCAAAATTTAATCAAAGACCTTATTAAATTAATCAAGCAATTAATAACAATGATAAAAGAATATCAAATGCCATATATATTTTATATCAAATAACTTTCACAAAAAAATATGTTCAAATCATCAAATATGAGACTGGATCTAGGGCACATCTAATATATCCCTAACAATCTCCCACTTGCACTAGAGTCAATCGCTCTTGTACTTCATTCCCAATTTCCACTTGTACTTGTCAAACTCCTTTGCGCCAAGAGCTTTAGTGAATGGGTCTGCAGAATTTTCCTTTCCATCAACCTTTTGAATCTCGATGTCTCCACGTTCAATGATCTCTCTTATTAAGTGATACCTTCGCAGAACGTGTTTGGATTTTTGGTGTGATCCTGGCTCTTTTGCTTGAGCAATGGCTCCAGTTTTGTCACACAATAATGGAATTGCACCTTCTATTGAAGGAACCACACCAAGTTCAGTTAAGAACTTTTTCATCCATACAGCTTCCTTTGCAGCTTCACTAACTGCTCTATATTCTGCTTTAGTCACTGAATCACCTATTGTAGCTTGTTTGGAACTTTTCCAACTCACTGCACCACCATTTAAGGTGAATACATAACCAGAAATAGATTTGCTATCATCTCTATCTGAAGAGAAACTTGCATCAGTATAACCTTCAAGTTTCAACTCAGAATCTCTATAAATGAGGAATTGGTCTTTTGTCCTTCTTAAGTACTTAAGAATGGTCTTCACCACCTTCCAATTTTCCTCACCAGGATTTGCCTGATATCGGCTAGTCACTCCTAGAGCATAAGCCACATCAGGACATGTACATGTCACAATATACATGATAGCTCCCACTGCACAAGCGTATGGGATCCTACTCATGCGTTCTCTCTCTTCAGGTGTTGTAGGACAATCCTCCCTACTGAGAGTAATTCCAGTGCCTATCGGTAGATAGCCTCTTTTAGAATTATCCATGTTATACCTCTTTAAGATGGTATCAATGTACAAAGACTGGGAAAGTCCAAGTAGCTTCCTCGATCTATCTTTATAGATCTTTATTCCTAATATATAAGCTGCTTCTCCCAAGTCTTTCATGGAGAACTGTTCAGATAGCCAAATCTTGATACTTTGCAATGCCGGTATGTCATTCCCTATGAGCAATATATCATCAACATATAGTACTAAGAATATAATTGTGCTCCCACTAACCTTTTTGTACACACAAGGCTCTTCTTCACATCTAACAAAATTGAACTTTTCAATTATCTTGTTAAAGCAAATATTCCAACTTCGAGAAGCTTGGTTTAGTCCATAAATGGATATGTGTAGCTTGCATATTTTATTATGATCAGATGAAGATGTGAAACCTTCAGGTTGTGTCATGTACACACCCTCTTCTAGATCACCATTAAAGAAAGTTGTTTTCACATCCATTTGCCATATTTCATAATCATAGTATGCTGATATAGCAAGCAAAATCCGAATTGATTTGAGCATTTCCACGGGAGAGAAAGTCTTGTCATAGTCGACTCCTTCTTTCTGACGATATCCCTTGACAACAAGATGGGCTTTGTAGGTCTCCACCTTTCCGTCTGCTCCAATCTTTTTCTTAAAAACCCATTTACAACCTATAGGTTTTATATCCTTTGAAGGTTCAATTAAAGTCCATACTTTATTTTCCTTCATGGATTCCATTTCGGATTCCATGGCCTTTTGCCATTTCTCATAATCAAAACTTTGTATAGCCTCTTCGTAGGTCTTAGGGCCATCATTATTATGATCAACCTCATTTGATACATCATCTTGTACCATTAGATTTAATCTAGTTGGTACATGACATTCTCGTGTAGACCTTATAAGAGGCGCTTGTATAACTTGTTCACCTTGTGCTGGATTTGGTTGTTCAATTTGGTTTGGAACTGGTTCATTAACCTGTTCTTGAACTACATTTAGCTTTTGAACTTCAACCGTTGAAGATGGCAACTTCCTTGTCAACTTCAAAACATCCAATAAAGGTTCTTCAACTTGTTTCTCATGATCTTGATTTTGTATTGATTCATTAGTTTTTTTAACTTCGTCAAGTTCTATTTCTCCACTATAATTTCCTTCCAAAAAAAATTTCCTTTCCAAAAAGGTTGCTCCTCTAGCCACAAACACTTTATGGTCAGAAGGGTGATAGAAATAATATCCCATTGTTTCTTTGAGATACCCAATGAACTTACACTTATCAGATCTTGAGTCAAGTTTATCATACTGCAATCTCTTAACATAAGCTGGACATCCCCAAACGTTAATATGTTTAAGGTTTCGCTTATATCCTTTCCATATCTCATATGGTGTTGTAGAGACTGATTTAGTGGGAACTTTATTAAGTAAGTATGTTACTGCTTCCAAAGCATATCCCCATAAATTTATTGGAAGATCAGTGAACCACATCATCGATCTCACCATATCTAATAAGGTTCGATTTCTCCTTTCAGACACACCATTGTGTTGTGGTAATCCTGGAGGTGGCCACTGTGAGAGAATCCCATTCTCTTTGAGATACCTAGTAAAATCTTCACTAAGATATTCTCCACCTCTATCAGACCTTAGTATTTTGATAGTTTTACTAGTTTGTTTCTCAACTTCACTATGGAACCTTTTGAACATTTCAAAAGATTCAGATTTGTGTTTCATAAGATACACAAATCCATATCTTGACATATCATCAGTGAAGGTGATGAAGTAAGAATATCCACCTCTAGCTTGAATTTTCATGGGTCCAAAAGCATCTGTATGAATTAGTCCCAATAATTCAGAAGCTCTTTCTCCACTTCCAGTAAAAGGAGATTTGGTCATTTTTCCTTTGAGACAAGATTCACAAGTTAGATATGATTCAAAATCATACTTGTCAAGGTACCCTTCCTTGTACAACTTGTTAATTCTTTTCTCTCCAATATGACCAAGCCTACAATGCCAAAGGTATGTATGATTTACTTGATCATCTCTTTTCCTCTTAAGACTTGAAACATGCATAATCAAATTGGCATTCACATTAGGTTAAGACATAAACATCATGTTGGAGAAAGTCATTCACATATAAATTATCACCATAATAAATAGAGCAAATACCATTCTATAATAATGCAAAAACCACATTTGTCTTACATAGAAGCTAAAATTATATTCGAAACAAATTTAGGAACGTAATAGCAATCATCCAACATATGTACTTTGCCCGTAGGCATTATTAAAGAAATTGATCCTACAGCTATAGCTGCAACTTTTGCACCATTTCCAACTTGTAGATTAACTTCTCCTTTCTTCAGCCTTCTACTTATCTGAAACCCCTGCAACATATTGCAAATGTTATAACCACTGCCAGTATCTAATACCCACAATGAAGAATCAGTAGTAGTTAAAGAAACCTTAAGAACACTTTTTATTAAAGTCTTACCTTGTTTCTTGTCCTTTAGAGTTGCAAGATATTCCTTGCAGTTTCTCTTCCAATGTCCTATTTTCTTACAATGGAAACATTCAGCATCGGATTGGTTAGCTTTGCCTTCTTTGCCTTTGGGTTTGGTCACACCACCCTTAGGCGTAGTAGGTTTTTTCTTGGGTTTACTTTTACCCTTACCCTTCTTCTTAGAAGAGTTTCCAACCAACATGACAGTTCCTTTCTTCTTCTCAGATACAAGTTGATTCTCATAATCAATCAGCATGTTAAGCATCTCATGAAGATCACAATCCATTTTATGCATATTGAAATTAATAAAAAATTGTGAAAAGGATTTTGATAGTGACTGCAAGATCAAATCTAGAGAAAGCTCTTTACCCAGTTTGCACCTCAACTTCTCAAGTTCTTCAATAAGATCAATCATATGATTGACATAGGGTCCAACTGGAGAGTTTCTAGTCAATTTGGATCCAAATAAAGCCTTAGATAGCTGATATCTAGCTGTCCTGCTTTGTGTACCAAACATCTTCTTAAGATGTTCAATGATTGCAGTTGGATCCATATCCTGATGTTTCCTCTGGAGTTCAGAACCCATAGAAACGAGAATGATGCATTTGGTAGAAAGACATTCTTCCAGTTATTTCTGATAAATCTTGGTAGCATCATCCTCATCCTCATCCTCATCCTCATCTGGGACTTCCTTGGCAAGCTTATCGATCACATCAATAAGCTTTTCATGCATGAGAATAATTCTCAAATTTTTGTACCAATAATCAAAGTTTGTTCCTACCAACTTGTTGGTATCAAGTAGTCTACGAAGTGATATTGCAGATATATTGAGAAATCTAAAATTAGAAAAGAATAAGAACATATTTACATATATCATAAAGATATGGACTTTTATCTAAATGATATTTCCCACTAATTATTTTAAACTATTTACCCGCATTATAGTTTAAGAAATCTTTATTTCTGTTAGTGGAGTAAAGAAATCCTTTAACAATATGTATGAGCCCCTTGGAAGTCAAGTGTCACGACCCCAGCCGGAGGGCCGCGACCGGCACAGACCCTACTCAACGGGCACCGGCGTAACCTTTATCTAACTTTCCTTATTACCTATAAGGCTTGACATACACATACAATCCCGAACAATAATCGTATTGAACTGAAATAGAATTCCATGATATGAACATGCTTATATACATAATATGTCCAACAAGGCTGCAATACAAGACTATACAACAAATACACACGTTTGCCGACACGGCAATTCAACTGTACATAAGTCAACCCAACACTTGTCTATGCATAAACTGACACTTGTCTATGAGCCTCTACAAGAACATACATAATGCAACTTACGTCGGAACAGGGCTCCGACATGCCCATAGTGCCTATTACAAAATGCATACCAAGTCTGTGGCAAGTCCGAAGGATGGATCTCGCCAATATCCGCTGAACTAGATAGCCTACTGTGGGGGAAGAGCCTCGTCTATCTGTCTGCGCGGACCTGCAGCACGACATGCAGCGTCCACAAATAAAGGATGTCAGTACGGATAATGTACTGAATATGTAAGACAGGAAACATAATATAAGAACAATAATAAGCATTAGGATAAGAAACATGCAACCTATACCATCTGAATGCATCTGAGGGCGACTAACCGTGGCATGCCTGTCGTGCATATGCATATATATATATATATACACACACACACACACACACACAAATCCTCTTTAAAATCATCATATACATACGCCTCTGTGGGCCTCATCATCATCATACCCAACTGATCAGTGGTCGCACAATAAGTGCCATCGCCCGGCCGACCATAATGCGGCTCGGTGTTTATATATAGTTGCACAATAGGTGCCATCGCCCGGCCGACTATAGCGCGGCTCGGTGTAGTAAAATAGATAATGCATGCTGGACTCATATAATTCATACTTTCATGGCAACGTAAGGTCGAAGAGCTAACAACATATGTATATATATATATCCTCCCATAAGAGGGGAAACAATAAAGGCACTCCTAGCTTCTAAGAATAGAGTATCTTTGAGGGCTCATACGTTCATTGCATTTGTATAATTGGATTCGTGCAAAGAAAGAACAGTATAGTCTTACATACCTGGTATTTCCTGCGCCAATTTCAAGCTACGCACTGTCACAATTTCCTTAGTCTACAATGAGAGGAACGATTCTATCGTTATTCTCTAAACGTCATAGTTGTGATCAACCTCAATCGTAGATTTATATGGTGTTTCCCCACACCCATCTTCTTCTAAACCTCCACAATAATGGTAGTAAGACATGCAACCCAAAACAATTACAACCCAGTTCATTTTCAGTGATTGACTTCAACCTAGGGCTCACATTATGCGTAAAACGGGTTTCCAAGGATTCTTAGGAAAAGAATGCATGAAAGAGGGTGGTGACTTACCTTTCATGTGGAATATCCCAGCCCTTCTCCTTGGTCTTTCAACTTCTAAGCCTTGCTCTCAATTAGGGTTTGCAGAAGGAGGAAAATCAGCTAGGGCTTTTTTTCCAACTCTTCAATTTCTAGATTCTTTCTCCAATTTAGAACTTGAAAGGAGAAGAAATTTGTTAGAGTTGTGTGAGACTTGAGAAGGGTCACTGGTGGTCTTTCTACTGAGTTTGAGTTTCAGAAAATGAAGAAAGAACTGGTTTGGATCCCTTTTATAGGTCTGTCAATAAGTGACACACGTGTCGGACGTTTTTCAGGTTTGCGCTAGCATTCTCGTCGCATAATCAACATGCGGTTTGCATTCTGGACGCGAACGTTGGCCCAGAAATCTGTTACACTCTGCGACACCGAAGGTCAGATTTGCAGTCCGCATTTTTAACAGTGCGACCGCATTCTGGCCGCATTCCTGACGTTGGTTTCAGCTCAGAAGTCTGTTTCATTATGCGATGAAGGAGGTCATTTTTGCGGCCGGCATTCTTAGTATGCGGTCGCATACTGACCGCATTTCTGACATAGATTTCTGCCCAGAAATCTGTTTCAGTTCGCGATGCATTACGTGCTATATGCGGTTCGCAGGTGGATTTTGCGGTAGCATATCCAACTTTGCGACGCCTTTCACTCTTTTCTTAACTTTTTGAACTATTTTCCGGGTCCTTAGGCCCTTATATGTAAACTATCTTACGGCATAATCTAACGTACGAAATTACGGGTTATAACATCAAGTCGTTTCTCACATATATTTTAAAGGTAGGTACTCTTACCAATTGTATCCCCATACAATTTCCTTAAATAGCTCTATGTCAAATAGTCCCCTAGTAGTCAGGTCAATCCTGTTAGCATAGTTGAGTTCAATTTTCATGAAAGCAAAGAACTTATTAAATTTTATACTCCCCGGGTAGTCCAAGCGTCTAGTGTAAAATTAAATAATTCTTTTAATCCATGCATCTAATGCAATAAATAATTTTAACATATTCTCGAACTACAAATCTCCTGGTTGTCAGGCCGCTCCTTATAAACAAGAAATAAATGAAATTATTTATTTTGATGGATAGCTTTACAATAAAATATCTTATATTTTATTATTTAAGAACTCAAATTTTAGTCAGAGGGAATTGTTACTAAAATAACTTTTAATAACATGAAGATCAAATCTTTTATAACATGTGAATTTAGTTCAAGTTTTCTACATGCTTAGTCCTAAATCAATTTACATCACATGTAATAAATAATTCAAAATTATGTAATGAACAAGCACGGGACATAAAAATGAAATTCAACATTCTTCTGACATGTTTATCTTATATATCACATATATCACAAAAAAAAAAAACATGCCAGAATATTATTATTAGTTAACATCTCATGAACTAATAACATTAAAATAACAGTAGAATCCGATAACCTATTATAGATTACCGTCGTATCTAATACAAAATTTCAAATTCAAGTTATGAACTATCTCAATAGTTCAAATATATATATATATATATATATATATATATATTATATATGTATTTTCACAATAAAATAATATCAATCCATATGCACTCAAGCAATTAGACTATTGCACAAGACACAAGTATTATGATTTGAACTCTTCAAATATAATCTTAAAATATTTCGTAAATAAACTTTAGACACGAGAAACCATGGCTCTGATACCACTGTTGGATTGCATATAGATGTTCGTAACATGCAGCGGAAGATAATTAGGCTGAACTTTTCAAGTTTAAAATTTATTTACATGTCAAATATCGTATCTAAGATCCTTGCTATCAAATCTTTGATCAATGAAACCGGCGAATAAATTGAACAAAATATTATGCTGAAATTTTTCTCAAAAATCCCAACTCAATGATAGTAGAACAAGAAACACTTTTCTTGTAATGGTATTTTCTCTCTTGGCTTGTGTTGCACTCTCACTTTTACAAAGTGGGTTTTCTTCTCAAGACTTAATAATCCAACAAATCTTTTCTCCATCACCCTTTATGTAGTATCACCTATAAACCCTTTTCCTATTTGATTGAGATAATGATTTAGGATAGAAGTTTATTCCAAAAATAAACTTTCTGGAAATTTTATGGAAAACTAAAATCCCATCTCAATGGGAAGATGTCGACACGTCCTTATGGACATTCTCGTTAAATCCAATTCCCAGTTAGATTACTTTGTCCACAAGTCCTTTCATGGACTTTAAACATAAAGATCCAATTCTAAATTGGATTTGATTTAAAAGTCTTTCATTAATATTTTACATGCATACTTTAAATAAGTAAATATTAATTATATATATCACATATATATTTCAACCAAGAGATATATTTTAATTTTCTATTTGAAATAGAAAATTCAATTCGTTCACAATATTAATTATAGTGTCTGTGCTAGCAAAGAGTATAATAATATTTTATTTGGACTAATATCTTAATTTATTTGACTAATTAAATTCTCTAATTTAATTATCAAATAATAAAGTAATTAATCCTTTAGCAAAGATCAGAACACTCGTCTGTGTGCGACCCCATAGGTTCAATACTAAGCCGCTAGTAAATTGATCACATCAATATACTAACCAAGGGTGGCGTCTAGCAACACTTCTTAACGAGTTGACAACAAAGAGCTTAAACTCATAACCAAGAGCTGACAAATTCAATCTTGATCAGTCACTAATTCTACAAGCATTTAATCATACCCAATATCCTTTCAACAATCGCCCTAGGGCCATAAGTGTCTAGTATCAAAGCACAATAAATAACTTGTCAATTACTATGACGATCTCGGGTCAAAGAAAATTTTTACATCACATTCTTCAAGAGAATATCCTATTGACAGTTTATGATAATTCTAACCATTAGAAATTATCCAATTAGTCGGTTCAATGATCATATCTCTATATGCATCATCTATCTATGTAATTTAGTTAATGAGATCAACTAATCTTTATCCCATAAAGACAATCACATAAATATTGATCTAACCGGTTTACTAATTTCCAAATTAATAATCCCACGATCAAGAACAAATTTAGATTAAATTATAAGAAACTTCACTCTCATTATCATGATCTCCATCACAATGTCAAGTCTCAAAATTTAATCAAGGACCTTATCAAATTAATCAAGCAATTAATAACAATGATAAAAGAATATCGAATGCCATATATATTTTATGTCAAATAACGTTAACAAAAAAATATGTTCAAATCATCAAATATGAGACTGAATCTAAGACATCTAATGTATTCTTAACAATGTTGACTTGGTCTACTTTGTGGTGCTATGACTAAATCTCAATTAGGAAACTTGTAAAATGATTATTATAGTTTAGGGAACAGCATAATCAGGTATAGCTTAGTCAAGAAATGAACCTAACCCAAATATATATTTTCCACATCCTCTTACGCCACAGGGCGTGTATAACGCCAAATTGAGAAAGTGAGAATAGCAACTTGGTTAGTTTTCATTCTTACATAGAAGGGACAAGAGTTAATTAGCTGTAGAATTAACCGAAACACTAGGAAAAGGAGGAGGAGAAGCAAAAAGTATTTTTCTGCATCAGAATATTTGTCATTTTTATGGAGAGACAAGAGGAAGTAGTTGATAAGTTAAAAGGAATCTGGACAACCATGCATTTTTTAAATAGGCATGCATTTTTAGCAACATAAGCAACCAACAGGGTTTACGAAGCAAGACCTTCCAAAAAGAGCAGCTTCCACATTTGTTGTAATTTGTTGTGTACTCTTACTCCAATTTGTTTTTATATTATCATAATTCCTCCATCTTCCCAACATAATTAAAGGGTTGTGATTTATTTATATATTTACTGCCGCAATTAGAAGAGTTATTAAATGTCCAGTAGACAAATAAAACTTTCTAACGATGTCAATGGAGGTAGGTCTTTCCATAACAAAAAGTGCACGGGTTATTTTTCAGCTACATAGTTTACCTAAAATCGAAATATTACATATTCGTGTCTGATTAGGGATGAGAATCAATTTATTCTTAAGTGGAATATTGATCTGAAGACAAAAGCAAGACTCTAAATTGGTAACCTATACCTTACTTACTTCACTGGCTTACGTAAATCACCATTTCTAAGGAAGTTGCAATCTTTATGCAACTTTTGCTTCACTTGAGACTTGTATACGCTTTTAATTTACTAATTCTTTGTTTTTATTTTCTTACTTCGCATTCAAAGAATAACCTTGCAAGATATAAAATTGAGAGCCCCCCTTTCCCTTTTTCGCTTATTTTATGTAATAATTTGGGATACGTTTATTTTTTAACTGCTGTGATTATTATATTCTCATGGACTAGGATCTTGTTAAACTCTGATGTGAAAAAAATACTGATGTGATAAGTAATTAAATGTAATTAGTTTGACAAGAAAATATCACATCAGAGTTTAAAATTAATTAAAATTATTAAAACTTCTGAAATTAGTGTATAGTAATATAATACGTAAAATAGTATCAAATATTTGGTTATGCTCTAAAATTTAAATTTTGATAGAGGCACAATGGAAATATAAAAGCTCTTCTTTTTTTTTTTTTAATCATTTCCTGGAATCTCCCAATTTTCCGACATCGAGGGAGTATTAGGTGAAGAAATTTCTTTTTCTTAAACAATTTCCTTGATATCGCAAAATGTTTGGTTGTCCGAACGCTTGAATATATAGGATCTAAATTTAGGCTTATTTAGGATTTGTAAATTCTAGTACTGTAATAAATTAAAGAAGTAATTACTGAATGTAATATTGAAATTCCCATTATTTCCGAAGCAAAAGTACTATAAGTTTCCGAAATGTGCAATTCATATCGTCTTGTATATGTCTGGCGTTTGACCAATAACAAATTTCCGACCCCAAGTGGATATCGTTGTCTATTTGGAAACATGGGGAAATAGCGAAAATTAAAAAGAATGGAAAAGCGGATATGGAACCTGGGAAGTGTTTTATTGTGCTACGATGTTAATCTAAATAGCTGTCCATTTAATATTTTAAATTAAACATAGTCAACGGATGTATAATATATGTACCATACAGCACTGACTTCAAACCGCAAAAATGGATGAAAGATTTTGGAAACATTGAACCCAAAAACTTGCAAATTGAATTTCAGTGAAAGGAATAGCACGTAAAAGGTTGACCCCCCGGTTCAATAGTGAAGTTAACTATAGACTCATATGAACCTTCTTCACATCTTTAGCAGATTAATTACAACTAATCTATTTTAGTCACTGGATGTAAACGAAAGCTTCCTCACTTTGCCCTGTCTCACACACATGAAAATCAATTATCTTTTCCATTTGTGAACTTGAACTTGGGCTTTGCATAACATATAGTATTTCAGTTTTTTCGTAAGAGAAATGTTAGATTTTGCTGACTGGAAACGGAGTATCATGTCCAACAGTATTTATGCTTGTTAACTAGTGAAATTTGCATGAAGAAACAAATAGGAGTATAACTGCTCGGATTACAAGAAGACTTCTAAGTAAACTACCAAGATGTCACTAACCGAGAATCCAGGTTCACGAACCTTCAACAGATTTTAGCTTTTTGGCGTTTCACATACTGAAGAATAGGCTCTTTTACCTGTAGACCCCCAAAAAGGTAACAAGAAAAATGATTTTCTAGATTGCGCAGTGTAACCAAGTTCCTCTGGAGAAATTTGATGCATATGATGTCCTGTTACGTACGCGCATTCTGACTAGACCTGCTACAGACAACTGTTTCAGACTCATTATCTTTGTTTGTTGCTTCCATATAGTTTTTCCATTCTCATTCCCAGGTACGAAACTCTCACGAGAAGCTACAGGCTGCATAATATCATATGTAAATTGTTGGATTACCTGATTTATTCATGTCCACATCCTGACCAAAAAACATAGTTAAGAAATGAAATAAAACTTTTGCAGTGCGTAATCTATTGAACCCGTATTGTTTACCCTCAAGATCAGATAACAATTGAATTTGTAAGTGATTTTAAGAACACGTGATTTAACTTGATACAAAACGACAAATTAGATTGCAGTTGAAATAAGTAATGAAAAAGTAAATGCAAACCACACGAATTGACCAGTCTTAGCCCTGGAAAATTAATCTCCCTCGAACCAGGTACTTCGATCAATATCAAGACATAAGAAATGAGAGCTTAAAAGAGAGTAATAAGACTTATGCATTTGTACAGTCCCCGACTCTACCAGGAGGGACTGATCAAGCTTGCTCGTCGGGCCAGTAAGGCCCCGTTCTCGAGTATCGACGAAGATAGGGATCGAGGTTGGCTAGGCCGTTTCGTCCGAGTGAGGACCTCAGACTTGATCCTGGCCGAGCACATGCCGTTCCCGAGAAGTGGAACATGTCAGGTAAGTATAATTTAGCTTCCAAAATTTTAATTTATCTCCTTTTTTTTCTTCTTTGTTACTGGTGTCCTGCGGTGGTGCAACTGTTGCTTGGGTCCCATATGCAGTTCCTCGACTCAAGGAGTTGGTCGAGGGCATCGTATCACAAAGGCCCTATTCCGAGCGCTCGTGGCGCGAGATTTCAAAGGGTCGATGGAAGGCCTATTCACATGGTGAGATCTTCTTCATAGGTAATATTTGGTTTTCCTTATGCAAAATTCTCACTTGCTTTGTTCCTTTTGGAGGTTTATCCAAGGATGTCCAAATGAGGCCCCCATCTGGTAGCGATGATATCCCCACCGAGTCCCCTGCTCTAAGATAGGGTGAAGAGAAGAAAAGAAAAAGGGCCACGAGTTCTTCGAGCTTGGAGAAGAAAAAGCCAAAGATAAAGCTGGTGCGTAAGTCCAAAGAAAGCACCAGCACTCGCGCACCACCTTTGGGTTCTCTCTATCAGCTGAGGGATGAATCCGAAGAAGAACAAGAGGAAGAAACCTTCAATTTTGTGGCCCGAGTGTCGAAACGACTCGAAGGGCAGGGGGCCTCCGAACCAGAGGGAGACTATGCTGATCTTCATCGAGCTAGGGAGGTCGAGGAGGAGGCCGAGACCGAAGCTTCCCGGGACGTGGGAAGTGTGCCAGAGGAAGCTCTCGGTGTGATAGATATCACCGAGTCACCTTCGTTCACTGAGTCCATGTACAATGAGGCGCAGACGGTGAAAGAACGTCCCAATGAGGGAGTCCTCGGAGCGGAAAATCCCTTCTGGGACTTCTTTGATGGAGTGCACTCTACGGCCACTGAGGGTGTCACCCGGTTGGGTGATTTAGAGATACCGAGTAAGAGCCCATCTTCGGGAGCAAGTGGACCTTCCTAGAATCCCAAACTGATCAATCGATTCTCTGCCCCGAGTATGGATCCTGGCCGGAAGCGATTCATCACTTTCTCCCTTCCGGAAGAGTCCCGGGTCCTCTCTGCCCCCGCAGGAGTGGCTAGTTATCTTTGGTGTCTGGTGATCGAGGATGATCAGGCCAAGATGAATGAGGTGGATGCACTCCGTCTGTTCAACTAAGCGCAACAAGCGTTAAACCGGGTAACTTTAGATATTCCTCAATGGTTCTCAATTTGTACTTAGGCTATTTTGCAAATAACTCTAACATTTTCTCTTTGTGTTTGTAGGACTTGATGCTTCACCATGAGACTTTTCTCCGATACCGGAATGAGCTGAAACATCTTGAGGCCGAGGTCCGAGGGCTCACTAAGAAGAGAGATTCCTAAAAACTTCTTAGTGAACAGCGTGAAGGGGGGCTAAGAGCCTCCGAGCTGAGCTCGAGATGGCTCGGAAGGAGCAATTCGATCTGGTCGAGCAGGTAAAAATATTTGAGGTCAGTAAAGACGAGCTAGGCTCGGTGACTACATTAGAATCCATACCAGGTTGTCCAACTTCGTGTTGAGATGGATGCTGTCAAGGCCGAGACCGATGAATGGAGGGGCATGATGGATCTTCTGGCCTCGAAAAAAAAGGCTTCTCGGGCGAACTGACTTTGGCTGAGGTCCAGCTTCGAGCAGCAAAGGAAAAAGCCGAGGTGCAGGCCAAAAAGGTTGAAGAGCTCCAGCCTCGGCTAAGTTCGGCTGCCTCTGATTGAAAAATTATGGCCGAGGAACTTGAAACAACCAAGTCAGCAGGCGCTATGGTTAGAGCCGACGCCGATGAGATGTTGGCTAATATAAGGCCGATGCCGAGGCGTCCCAGGACTGCTTGAAGGACATTGTTGATTATGAAAGGCGGCAATCGCAAAAAGAGGCCCTCTAGGAGATTCATGCTCTGGGTTTCGATCTATCAGTCGAGATCGAAACCACTAAGGGGCTCGAGGCCAAGGTTAAGAAGTTGACCTACCCCGAAGAAAAAGAGACTCCGAGGGTTCCGATGGACCTGGGAGTGGAGAAGACCAGGCTGTTTAGACGCCTTTGTAGAAATTTTTAGCTTTTTTGTTTTTCTTATGTAGTTTTGTACTTTTGTTAAAGCCACTTGGCCTTTGTAAAGACTGTATATAATATACAAGGTTTGTTTTTCCCTTTGACAGTTTAAGAATTTTGCTTTCCTTTGCTTTATTCTTTATGTTTGCAAAGATCGAAATGTCTTAGCATAAAATAGTTTCCTTTGCTTTATTCTATATGTTTACAAAGATCGAAATGCCTTAGCATAAAATAGTTAGGTCATGTTCGGACCTTGCCTTTGACATTAGTTTGTTTGAGGCATCGTGGGGGTTCAATATGACCAGAAACATTTTCCCCAAAATACTTATGATTTTTTAGATTATAGTTTGTTGAAGGTAGCTTTTAGAACCGGTTATGAAATTTCGAAGGCCTTGTTTTTTGCTACAGGTCTCGGACATCTCCGAGCCATTTTAATATGGCCGTAGCCTTTAGTTCGGGTGTTGCCCAATGAGCTTGTTACCCCGAGTTATCTGAGCTTGCCTAAGATAGCAGTCCTCGACTGGCGGTGGCCGTAGCCTTTAAGGTCCGAGCGTTGCCTAATAGATCTTGTGCCCCCGGGCTCTGATAGCCCGAGTCGTCCGAGTTTGATTTTGGACGGCAGCCCTCGATTGGGAGTGATCGTTTGAACCCAGATAAAGGCAGCCCTTGGGCTCAATACCTTTAGGGGATTGAATGTAAGAAATTCCTTAAAAGAAAAAAAGAGAAATTCTTAAAGAACAAGATGTTTATCCGCAAGGTAGAAACTTCTTTTTATTCTTGTGCATAATAGTTATACATGTGTACAAGTTTTGTGCCAGGGCTCGAGTAGTCTATGCGGCATGGTTTATGTGACTGTTTGACCCTTACAGTAAATCATATCGATCGAGCCGAGATCGTTCAATCATAAAGTTTCCTTCCTTGCTAAAGTCGTTAACCGAGGGTGATGCCCCCCGGTGTTCGGGGCTGAGCATACAGAGGCCTCGGATATTGTTGTCGTGATCTTCGATACTGGTTCATAACCAGCCTTCAATTTTAAGTTAGCACGATTTACTGTTACCTCGTTAAAAACCTTGCGTGAAAACCCATTTGGGACAAAACCGGTTCAAGGGAAAAAGAGTACAATGAATGCTTTCCGACCTAAAGATTGTATTGTTCTTTGATAATTTCCTGCAGATGTTAGTTTGTAATGCTAATAAATAAAAGGAAATGAATGGGGTCATACCTTAACAGTAGTATCGCTTCAAGTGAGCTATGTTCCAATTGTTCGGTAGTTGCTCACCGTTTAAGTCCCGAGTTTGTACGATCCTTTACTGGTGATCTCGATAAGTTGATAAGGGCCTTCCCAGTTCGGCCTCAACTTCCCTTCGTTCGGGTTTCGGGTTTTTAGTGTAACCTTCCTTAGTACCAAGTCCCCGACATTGAAGTGTCGAAGGTTGGCCCTTCGATTGTAATATCTCTCGATCCGCTGCTTTTGGGAAGGCAATTGGCCAATGGTTGCTTCGCGCCTTTCATCCAATAGATCTAGGTTCGTGTTCATAGCCTCGTCATTTGATTCCTTGGTTGCATATCGGAACCTGAGACTTGGTTCTCCGACTTCGACCGGTATTAGTGCTTCGACGCCGTAGACCAGTGAGAATGGGGTAGCCCCAGTACTGGACTTCGAGGTCGTTTGATATGCCCATAAGACTTCGGGTAGGATTTCCTTCCATTTTCCCTTGGCGTCAGCTAACCTTTTTTTTGAGATTTTGGAGTATGGTTTTGTTGGTCGATTCCGCCTGTCCATTCCCTCTAGGGTGGTAGGGTGTTTGTTGGAAAATGCATTCTTATTTATGTAACCTTAACTAATGACTTTGTGTCTTGTTATAGGTTTTGATAATCGACAAACCATCATGGACAAACTACTGAGATTGCTATGGACTTTGTTAGAGTACAAGTCAAGCTTTCAAGATACTAGGAGTCGATGCATGGAATAAGTCGATGAAGCAAAAAGATTGAAGACAAATGAAGTTGTCATTTAGTCTTAATGTTATTTTGAGTTTTAATGTGTTTGATTTATTTATCGTCTTTAATAACTTGGCTTAAAGTTTTAAAACGATTTCAAACACAAATTAAAACATTTTTCAAAACAATTGGTTTTCACAAAATACCAAAATAATTGATTAAAATTTGCGCTGGAAATTTTCAGGAAAGAGCCATACATTGATGTTACTGTAGCAACATCACTGTAGCAACATCACTGTAGCAATGTTACTGTAGCAATTTCCAGAGAGTTTCAGAATCGATTATCTGAGTTAAATAATCGATTATCTGAGTTAGATAATCGATTATCTGAGTTAAATAATCGATTATCTGGGTTACCGTTGGGTTACAACGGCTAGTTTTTGTTAATAATCGATTATATGATTCTAATAATCGATTATCTGGCAACGGACAGAAGATGTTTTGTCCCTAAACTCTTGTTTAATTGAATAAGAGTGTAGCCCACTATTCCCAACGGACATATGAGGTTTTGGGGTTATAAATACACCCTCTTAAACCTCATTTGAACACAACACTTCTTCCAAATCATAAGATTATATTGCTTCAAGTTTTCTTAAGTATTTGAGCTATATTGAGCTATTTTCTTGAAGGCTAAAGTTGTGT
>MCJB01051379.1:5789-22187 GCA_002018475.1 Nicotiana obtusifolia | reverse complement strand
TCGATTCTCCTTGAATCCCTCGTTAGTTTCCTTCAAGAACCTCCAAAAATGAGCAACTATGGGTGAAAATATACCCAAAATCGCGGACAAAATAAGGCTTAAAACATTCTGCCCAGGCTTCATCGAGTTGTACCTTGCGGGGTGCAGGTTCTACATTCTCTTATCATTTTTCCCTTGCTGTACACCTTCTGTTAAAACGCTCATAACTCCTTGTGGAAATATCCAAATGAGCCACGGTTTGAAGATTTAGAAACTAGACTCAAAGATATTTCATTTGATAGGTTGTACACTATATAACTCTTTATATATTCCGAGATATGAGCTTTTAAAGTGCATCAAGAAATTCTGTCAAAACTGCTCCACCAGCCAACTTCGATCAATCATCAAGTTCTCATAGAATATCCAAATCATGAATGGTTTAACTTTCTGGAAACTAGAATACAATGTCTACAACTTTTATTTTTGGATCATCTTCGAATTCCTTACAAATTATGAGATATAAGTTTCCAAAGTCGGTCTCGTGCAGCAGAAATTTCTGCCATGCACACTGCCTGGAAAACAACAGCATTACTAGTCAACTTTAATCTATCGTAACTTTCTGTATATATGTCCAAATAATAGATGGTTTATCATTATGGAAACTAGATTCAAAGGGCTACAACTTTCATGTTTTGCAATTTTTCTGATTCCTTATAGATTGTATGATATGAGCTTCCAAACTGGACTACACGCACCAGTTTTTCTGCAATTTTTCTGCAATTTTTTTTTCCATCTTTTCCAAAGATGAAATAGTCCGTTTAACCACTCAAAACTCACCCGAGCCATTCGGGACCCCGTCTGGATATACCAACAAGTCCTAAAACATATTACAGACTTAGTCGAGGCCTTAAATCACATCAAACAATGCTAAAAACACGAATCATACCCCAATTCAAGCCTAATGAAACTAATAAATTCCAACTTCTACATTCGATGCCGAAACCTATCAAATCGAGTCCGATTGACCTCAAATTTTGCACACAAGTCATAAATGACATAAAGGACCTATGAACTTTTTCAAAACTAGATTCCGACCCCGATATCAAAAAGTCAACCCCTCGGTCAAACTTTCCAAAAATCTTCTATTTTCCAACATTCGCCAAAATGCGTTGAATTGTCCTACGGACTTCCAATGTCAAATACGGACATACGCCTAAGTCCGAAATCACCATACGAAGCTATAGCAACTCTCGGAATTCCATTCCGACCCTCGGATCAAAATCTCGCCTAGCAACCGGAAATCGCCAAAATACTAACTCCACCAATTCAAGCCTAATTCTACACGGGACCTCCAAAACCAATTCCGATCACACTCCTAAGTCATAAATCATCTTCCAAAACTAATCGAATCGTCGGAATTCACATCCGAGCCCTCTAACTCATCAGTCAACATCCGGTTGACTTTTTACAACTTAAACCTTCTTGAAAGAGACTAAGTGTCTCATTTCTTACCAAATCTACTCCGAACGCAAATCATTCAACGTGATTACATAAAATACGGAGAGCGAAACATAATAAAGCAGAAATGGAGAGAACGGAGCGGTAACTCACGAGACGACTAGCTGGGTCATCACATTCTCCCCCACTTAAACAAACGTTCGTCCTCGAACGATTCAAGAATTATTCCGAGGACATTAAATTTCTAAGTGTATTATTACACGCACTCGCGGGTGATTCCACGTCATCTTAAATTTAACATGGATCCGACAACACCATCTCAATTGAAGATTATTTCTTTTATCCAGATTTATAAACTTCAAATTTCTCACAGCCCAATTATTTCAACACAACGTGATAGTCTCAACCGGCTGTAGCAACTCGTGCTTACGCGCCCATCATATGTATGCCCATAACCACGTCTCTGGTTATAATAGTTGTTCATAATTAATTCCAGCATCGTCGATTACTCTCATATTAACCAAAACCTCATTTCAAACTTTCACAACTCTGACAGCAATTCACAAGGCATGAAGATCTCATAATTATTTACTCGAATTAACGAGTCACATTTAACACCACCTGAACACTCCCCTTGTAGGCTAAAACTCAATAATTACAACACGAATATGGCAAAATACACACAAAAACACATAGAAGAATTATCAAATAAGCCTAACAGGCATCGCTCCCTATCAGTACTATAGTACAAATTTAATTCCACACAGGGAGAATTTAAAAAACCTAATTTTTCATCACACGGATCTCGCAATAACAACTTGTACCACAAGTACCCATATGTCACAACTTGCAAAAAATCAACAATATCAATGTTTCCTCAAAAATAACCCTTGGCTCCACCACAATGTGTACAAGAGTATCAATAATATCAATGAATGTAAAAATTCTCAACAAAAAAGATGTCTTAACTAACACTTCCGCCTCAATGTGATACGGCTTTCACAACTTCAACACCAACAACTCAACAATGAGAAAGATAATGTGTAACCACGATACTAAATAAGAATAACTCACAATAGCAGAGATTCTTATACCGATGACTTCAAATAAGGAAAATCAACAATGAAAGAGATAACATGCAACAATGACTTCAAATAAGGATAATCAACAATGATAAAAGATAACATGTAACAATAACTTCAAATAATGATAAATCAACAATGAAAGAGATAACATGTAACAATGAGAAGGCCAGAAGTTTAACTGAAGCATAAGAGCAATATATGAAGTAAGATGTGAACAAGCAATAACAAGTCATTTAAGGCATGTGAAGATAGACTAACACAAGTAAGAGCAGATTGACTATGGGGATTTAGAACATGATATGACAATTCAATTAAAGCACAAAAAGAGTTTAAGTAGCCTAAACCGGTGAAGAACCACATACAAGATGTGTACCCACTCGCCACCTTGCGTACATGACTTTCACATAATACAAACAACACAACCAATCTCAAATCCTAAGGGGTAGTTCCCTCACACAATGTTAGGCAAGATATTTACCTCAACTAGGCCAATTCAACTATCGAATACAGGTTTTCCCCTAAAATTCGCCTCCACGCAACTCAAATATAACCAAAATTGACTTAATATTTTCAAAAACTGCAAGGGAAATCATTTACAATAGATAATGCTAAGATTTTTACACTTTTCCCAAAAAGTCAACAAAACTCAACCCGGGGCTCGCCTGGTCAAAACCCGAGCCCAAGGATAGATTCCGAATACCCATAACCCCACGAGTCCATATACATGATTAGTTTCAAAATTCGAGTCAAAATCGACTCTCAAAACTCAAATTCTTATTTTTCAAAAACTTGACAAAGTTTCTCTTTAATTCACATGATTTTGATGTTAAAATATATGATATATTGATGGAATATAGTTGGAAATAAATTAGAGTCACTTATCAAAAGTTTATAGATGAAAACCCCCTCTCCAATATCGCCTCCTACCGATCCTAGGGTTCTAAATGAGAGAATATGAGACGAAATCCCATCTTCCAGCCCTTTTGATCAGCTGCAGACGTCACAATTGCAACATGGGTTCACAATTGCAGAGAAATCATCACAAATGCGGCCTCTAACCAGCCTACAGGGACCTCGCAATTGCGAAGAATGAGTTTGCAAATGCGAACCCTATCCTTTCGCAAAAGCGACAAATTAGTCGCAAATGCGTGCTGCCTAATATCCTTATTCACTTTGCAATTGCAATACTTGAGGCCCCCCTACTAAGCTCGCAATTGCGAACCTGGTGTTCGCAAATGCGATACCTGAAGCATCAGCACACCAGATTCTGCATTTCAGTTCAAAACCTTCCGAAACATGTACGAAACTCATCCGATTCCCCGGGGATCGAAACCAAACATCCACACAAGTCTAAAAACATCATACGAACTCGCTCGGGCAATCAAAAAATAAAATGAACATCTAAAACTTTGAATCGAACACTAAAACACATAAGTTTCAAATTCAAGAACTTCTAGAATTGCAACAAGACGTCTGAATCCTACCAATTCAACTCCAAATGATACCAAACTTTGCAGATAGGTATAAATAGCATAACAGACCTATCCCAAGTCCTAGAATCAACCTATGGTCAAACTTTTCTTCAAATTGCCAACTTTTGGCAAAACAACACAAATCAACCTACGGACTTTCGAAATCAATTCCAGGCATACGCCAATGTCCGAAATCACAATACGAAGCTATCAGAGCCATCAAAACACTATTCCGAGGTCGTTTTTCACAAAAGCCAAAGTTTTGTCAACATTTATAATTTAACTTCTAAGTCAAGAATCAAAGGGGCCAAATCAACCCGAAGCTTCCCAGAACGAAACTAACCAACCCCGCAAGTCATAAAATCATTAACACACATGTGTGGAGCATCAAAAAGGGAAAACGGGGTGCAATTAGACAAAACGACCTGTCGGGTCTTGACATTCTCCCCCTCTTAAAATAATGTTCGTCCTCGAACGTGCATAAGGACATACATGAAGTGATGAATAGATGAGGGTATCGACTCCGCATGATGTGATGGATCTCCCAGGTTTCCTCCTCGACCGGATGACCCCTCCATTGAACCTTCACATACGCAATGTTCTTTGATCTCAACTTCTAGACCTGTCTATCCAATATGGCCTCCGACTCCTCAATATAAGTCAGATCCTTGTCCAATTGGACTGTGCTGAAGTCTAAAACATGAGACGAATCACCATAATACCTCCAGAGCATAGAATCATTGAACACCAGATGAATCACAGATAAACTAGGTGGCCATACAAGCTTGTAGGCCACCTCACTAATCTTGTCAAGGATCTCAAAGGGTTCGATATACCTAGGGCTCAACTTGTCTTTCATTCTGAACCTCATCACACCCTTCATAGGTGAAACCTGGAGCAACACCTCGCACTCCAACCATGAGTGCAACATCACAAACCTTCCGATCCACATAGCTCTTCTATCTAGATTGGGTTGTACGAAGCCGATCCTAGATCAACTTGACCTTCTCCAAGGCATCTCGAACCAAATATGTGCCTAATAACTTAGCCTCTCCCGGCTCAAACCAACCAACTGGAGAACGACACCGTCTCACATATAGGGCCTCATAAGGAGTCATCTGAATACTCGTTTGGTAGCTGTTATTGTAGGCACGAAGCATAGCCTAAAGTATCCAAATGGGTGAAATGGTATACTCAACTAAACCTGTGTGCCTAGCCCATGCTGTACAGCTCTCCAAAAATGCGATGTGAATTGCGTACCGGTCAGAGATAATGGATACCGGTACGACATGAAGTCGGACAATCTCACAGATATAGATCCGAGCTAACTGCTCTGAAAAACAGGTAGTCACTACCAGAATGAAATGAGCTGACTTGGTCAACCTGTTCACAATCACCCATACCGTGTCAAACTTCTTCTGAGTCCATGAGAGCCCAACAACGAAGTCCATGGTAACACGCTCCTATTTTCACTCAGGAATCTCAAGTCTCTGAAGCAAACTGCCTGGCCTTTGAGGCTCATACTTCACCTGCGGATAATTTAGGCATCGAACTACATACTCCACTATTTATTTCTTCATTCTCCTCCACCAATAGTGCTGCCTAAAATCCTGATACATCTTAGCGGCACCCGGATGAATGGAGCACTGCGAATTGTGGGCTTCCTCAAGAATCAATTCACGTCACCCATCCAAATTGGGCAAACATAATCGACTCTACATCTGCAACAGACCGTCATCTCCAATAGAAGCCTCCTTGGTATCGCGGTGTTGTACCGTGTCCTTAAGGACAAGCAACTGGGGGTCATCATACTGATGCTCTCTGATGCGGTCAAATAGAGAACACTAAGAACCAACGCAAGCAAGAACTCGACTGCACTCCGAAACATCCAATCTAACAAACTGGTTGGCCAAGGCCTTAACATCCATGGCTAGTGGCCTCTCTGTTGCTGGTAGATATGCTAAACTGCCCAAGCTCTCCGCCATTCAACTCAAGACATCGGCCACCACATTGGCCTTCCTGGGATGATATAGAACAGTGATATCATCGTCTTTAAGCAAATCTAACCATCCTCGCTGCCGCAAGTAAAGATCTTTCTGTTTGAATAGCTACTGTAAACTTCGGTGGTCGGTAAATACATCACAAGGGACACCGTACAATTAGTGCTGCCAAATTTTCAAGGCATGAACAATAGCTACCAATTCCAAATCGGGGATTGGATAATTCTTTTCATGGTTCTGAATCGCCGAGACGCATAGGCATCACCCTACCATCTTGCATCAACACCGCGCCAAGGCCAACACGTGACGCATCACAATACATTGTATAAGACCCCGAACCCATTGGCAATACCAACACTGGGGCTATAGTCAAAGTTGTCTTGAGCTTTTGAAAGCTCTCCTCACACTCCTAGAACCATCTGAAAGGAGCACCCTTCTGGGTCAGTCTGGTCATAGGTACAGTAATAAGATGAGAAACCCTCTAAGAAACGACGATAATACCCAACCAAACCAAGGAAACTCCGAATCTCAGTAGCTAAAGACGGTCTGGGAAAACTCTAAAATGCTTCAATCTTCTTTGGATCTACCTTGATCCCCTTACTCGACACCACATGACCCAAAAATGCCACCAAATCAAGCCTGAATTCACACTTTGAGAATTTTGCATACAACTTCTTCTCTCTCATGGTTTGAAGCATGATCCTCATGTGCTACTCATGTTCTTCCCAACTAAGGGAGTGCACCAAGATGTTGTCAATAAAAACAATGATGAGTGAATCAAGATATGGCTGGAATACACCATTCATCAGGTGCATGAATGTTGTTGGGCATTGGTTAGTCCAGATGACATCACAAGGAACTCGTAATGACCATACCGAGTCATAAAGGCAGTCTTAAGAATATCCAGATCCCGAATCTTCAACTGATGATAACCTGACCGTATATCAATCTTTGAGAACTCTCTATTACCCTGTAGCTTATCAAATAAGTCATCAATGCGTGGCAAAGGTTACTTGTTCTTCACTATAACCTTGTTCGATTGCCGATAATCAATACACATGCGCATAGAATCATCCTTCTTCTTCACAAACAAGACTGAAGCACCCCACGGCGACACACTTGGATGAAAGAAACCCTTATCAAGCAACTCTTGCAACTGCTCCTTTTACTCCTTCAACTCCACTGGGGCCATACGATATGGAGGAATAGAAATGGGCTGAGTGCCCGACAAATCAATACCAAAATTGATATCCCTATCAGGCGCATGCCCAGAAAATCTATTGGAAATACATCTGGAAAGTCTCTCACTACCGGGATTGACTCTATAGTAGGAGTATCAGCACTGGCATCTCTCACAAAGGCAATAGAAGCATCTCGCCCCATCTCAACCATCCACTGAGCCTTTGGAAATGACACAACCTTGCTAGGAATATAATTCAATGCACCTCTCCACTCTAACCGTGGCAAGCCTAGCATAGCCAATATCACAGTTTTGGCCTGACAATCCATAATAGCATGATAGGGCGACAACTAGTCCATGCCCAAGATAACATCAAAGTCTACCATACGAAGCAACAATAGATCAAATCTAGTCTCAAAACCACCTATAACAACTAAACATGACCGATACACACGGTCCCCAACAATAAAATCTCCCACAGGCGTGAACACATAAATAGGAGAACTCAAAGATATCATGAGATACATCCAAATAGGGAGCAAAGTAAAATGACACATATGAATAAGTGGATCCCGGATCAAATAAGACTGATGCATCTCTATGACAAACTGGAACCGTATATGTAATGATTGCGTCTGAAGCGATTGCTCCGTCCTACCTAGAAAAGTATAGAATCAGGCCTAGCCTCCCCCTCTAGGGTAACCTCTACCCGCCCATCCCCTACCTCTAGTTGGCTATGCGGGTGGAGCGGCAACTAGGGCAACAACCATAGCCTGAGAAGCCTGTGAATCTGATCGAATTTGTGGAGCCCGAGTAGTATGTGGAGGTGCGCCCCTCCTAAGTATGGGGAAGTCTCTAACCATATGACATGTATCACCACACTCAAAGCAAGCTCACGATGGGCGTGGCTGCTAGGACTGGCTTGGGCCTGGTCGGCTGGACTGACCGCTAAAGGCACCCCGTGCATAAGGTGCACTAGAAAGTGGTTGAGCCAAGTGTGCGACCTAAGATCTCAGAATAATATGAGCACCACTAGAAGCTAGAAAGTGTTGAGTAAACCGGATGGATCACATGCCTCTTCCATGGCGGACTGTAGCTTCAGCGTGAACACCACTAAATCCTCCAGTACCTTGAGGCCTCTTGGCCTCCCTATGCTCCCTCTCACGGCCCCGCATACACTCCAACCTCCGTGCGATCTCTACCACCTGCTGATATGGGGTATCTATCTCCAACTATCGAGCCATCCTAAATCTAAATACCATAGTTGAGCCCCTCGATAAATCGACGGACTTGCTCTATGATTGTAGAAACCAAGGCAGGTGCTTGTCTGGAACAATCACTAAATCGGACAGCATACACTAACACTATCATAGTACCCTAGCGCAGCTGCTCAAGCTACGCGCGCCGTGCATCCCTAAGGGTCTGGGGAACAAACTCTCTTACGAACAACTGTGAAAACTGAGTCCATGTAAGTGAAGTTGCATCAGCTGGGCTACCCTCCTCGTACACCCACCACCAATGATATGCTGCTCCTGA
Organism: Nicotiana obtusifolia; assembly: GCA_002018475.1. Classification (NCBI taxonomy): domain Eukaryota; kingdom Viridiplantae; phylum Streptophyta; class Magnoliopsida; order Solanales; family Solanaceae; genus Nicotiana; species Nicotiana obtusifolia. The sequence continues at coordinate 13,477 of MCJB01051379.1, read as the reverse complement.
TAGATAAAAAGTGGTGAAAGCAACCCCGCTCATCTCCATAATACCCATGGTGCGGAGAATACGATGGCACTCCTCTAGAAAACCATGTGCATCCTCTGAAGCCAATCCACTAAAAGTAAGAGGGTAATACTTCTTGAACCTCTCAAGTTTAAGCTGCTCCTCGTCAGATGCTGCTGCCCTAACCGCGGGCTGAATTGGAACAACAAGCTACATTAGTATAACCTTTAATACCTGATCAACATGGACCCGATGCTCTGGAGTACAGGTCGCACGAGTCTGAGCTCCTCCCCCAGCCAAAGATGTGGCTGGTTCAAGTGGAATCACCTCGCCTGAGCTAAGGTACCAAACATGCTCAAGAATAGCGCGAGGGTCTCCTGAACTGCAGGGGTGGCAACAGGCGCCTCTGGTGCCTACCCCACAACTGGAGCTACTGGTGGCTCCTCTATCGCAACTCAGGTAGGTGCTCTGGCTCCACCACGTGCCCCTCCTATGCCTCTACCCCAGGCCCGGCCTCTCGCGGCTCCAGCAAGGGGCAAGGGTGTCTGATAATCGGATATAGCAGTGCGAGTCCTCACCATCTGTGAGAGAATAGAAGGTCAAGATTGAGATTTCGAAGTCAAAAATCTCGCACGATAAGGAATCAAAGAAGTTAATTTTTCCTAACAGTTCTGTAGCCTCGTGAAGATAAATACAGACGTCTCTGTATAGATCCGCAAGACTCTACTAAACCTGCTAATGACTCGTAACACCTATGAATCTAGAGCTCTGATACCAACTTGTCACAACCCAATTTCCCTCTTTAGGATGTGGTGATGGTACCTGGTCTTTAAGCCTAACATTTTATAATAACATAACTAGAATAATCAACAGGAATACGAAAATAGAACTACAAAATCATATAGTCTCCCAAAACAGAATCTTAACAACCACTATCCCAAAATCTATGAAACTGAGTCATAAGCTCTACAGAGTAAACAAAAATATCTACTACATCACTGTCCGAATGAAAATACAACATGAAGTAAAGGTAAAGGAAGGTGATTCCGAGGCCTGCGAACGCCGAGCATGCGTAGCTTGATGTCTTTGTATAGAAGCTAGCAATCACTCACTAACGTCCGGCACGAGCAGACGTACCTAGATTCGCACAAAAAGATGTGCAGAAGCTTAGTATGTGTACACCACAATGGTACCTAGTAACTATAACGCCTAACCTCGGTAGAGTAGTGACGAGGCTAGGTCAAGATACCTACTAGTATATAAAAATAGAATGAAAATGTAATAACAAGAAGTAATGGAATGCGAAGCAATATGTAATATGAAGTGATACGCTCAAATTACACCTTAAGAATAGTGTAAGCTGTCAGTGTCAAATATAATAACCCAACAGGGTTGGGGTCGAATCCCACAAGGAATAGGTATGAAACGTTTATCTAATTAGCGTAATACTCGACTAAGTCGTAATTCTATAAAGTAATTATACTAAAAAGGAATATTGAATGTGAGGATAAGCGAGAACTGATTGTAATATTGTGAATGTAAATAATATGAATTATAGAAACTAAGGTTGTGTCCCATTTAATGTAGTATAATGCTCTTGATATTAATATTGAATATTTCCAACGGAAAACTTTCTTGATATGCAATTGATGCCTAATTTACTACCAATATTTTCCAATAGTTGGATAATATATCCTCTTTATGTTTTTTCCAAATACCAAAGAGTTGTGATTAAGAACAATCAATTAATGCCAAATTAAAACCCACTTATTCCTAAGCGATTTTATTAAACAAGGTTTAAAGCCTTGAGTCTTTGTTATTTACTTCTACCAAATTCTATCCCACTTTCCAAAGCAAAGATAGAATTAATTGGCGTTCGTTAATGTTTGCAACCATTAACAATTTTTGAAGAATAAGAAGTAAATAAATATCAATCATCCGTTGAAATCATATTCAATACCAAAATCTCAATAACATTATACCCATCTAGGGTTCACAACCTTAGCGTTTAAATTTAGCTACTCATGCTGAACATTGAATAAGAAAGAATAGTAATTGTCATCATCTTACAAAATAGCAGGTAATTCATCCCAAAAGCTTCCAAGAATTCAAACTAGTTAATTGCCCGTACTTTGTACTCTCAATTCTGACAAGACATCCCTCACAAAACCTTATTAAACCTATTTATAGAGGCCCAAAAACCGAGGCGAAGTTCGGACTAATTTGCCCCTGCTGTAATAATGCGGACCGCATTTCTGTCGCAAAACAGAAATGTGGACTGCAAATCTTCATTGACTGTCGCATATTTAACCCAAGAGTTTTAACTTCATCACATTATGGTTTTGCGGTCCGCCTGTTGATTATGCGATAGCAAAATGCGGTCGCATTCTTCACCCTGATTTTCACCTAGAAACTCTGCTCGCGTTTGCGATTTCACAGTGCAAGTTTGCGGTTCGCATTCTTGTTTTGCGGTCGCATATGCGACCGCATTCTCGACATGACGAAGTGCCCAGAGTTCTGTCCCTACTTGCGATTTGCTTGTGAATTATGCGGTCCGCATATGCTGTTTGCGACCGCATACTCACATCTGCGATGCTGTTGAATTCTGTTCTTGTCTTCAGTTGACTTTTTGAATTCTTTTTCGAGCTTTTGGGTCCTTAGACTCGATGTACTGCAAATACACTAAAATTACATAAGTATCGGTAGAATATGCACGTAAAACAAGTTAAACTCTAAGAAAGTAGTATCAAAATGTGCCGAATTTACCCGGCATATCAACACCCCCAACTTAAACACTTGCTTGTCCTCAAGCAACTAAAACGATACTATCCTATTCTATACTTTACTTATCAAACATGAAAAAATACTGACTATGGACGGTGTTTGTTGTTAGCATCTCAAGAATATCTCTTTGAATACTTTGCCCTCCTTGAATCATCAGTATATTCAAGGACAACCAATCGGCTTATGAACTTTGAGCCTCAACAAAGTAACTAAAGGCTACCTTTAGCTGAATGCACTTATGCTTTAGTCAAAACTCAACTTTGTATCAACCTAGCAGTTTATATGCCCTCACGGGAAAGAAAGTCCCACCCTCACAATCTTTATCATAACGCTACAAAGGGACTCAAATGCAAATACACTCACTCTCAGAACAAAATTTCAAGTGTGACCACATGCCATACCATATGCTTGCCCTTATTTTAATTCATCACCTACTTCTAAGAACACTCGGTTGGAGATCACATAACGACTTTGTAAGCTTGTAATGTAGGTTTAAGGAAGGGTAGGATATATATTTAGATATGAGTCACTACATCCTCCTTGAACACTAATTACATTCTTCTTTCTTTTAACATTTCGCTTCTTTTCAACCACATCGCCTCACTGGCGTTTAGTTCCCAAAGTGGGCCCGCCTTAAATACCTCTCTAATCTATTTCAGAGCTCCATTATTGTAAATACATATATAACTATTTTCTTTTTATTTTCTTTTCTTTTCTCTCTCTTTTTTTTTTTTGGAGCTTTCATACATTCACATTAGCACTTTGAGGTGTAAGCTCTCACCCTCACTTCACAGCCTTATCTATTTCCAATTTGACCCACACCCCTAACTTAGGCTTTTAGCCCTATTCTCAATGTTCAAGGAGGAACAAGTTCAAAAGAGATAGTTATTTTATGAAGGGGCCAGATTTGTAATGAGGAGGCCAAGGAAAAGGCTAAAAGGCTCAAATAGGGAACTAATGATATTATTTATACACGGGTAGGCTAAAAAAAAGCTAAAAAAGTTTCATAAATAAACAAAGAGTGCCTAAGATCCTCTCTCCAACTCAGTGCACTTATAATAAGCGTCGAAAAACCAACCGGGCAAGTTCTAGATGGCAGAAGCAACACAAGAAATATTCAAACAAAGAGCTCACACACATTGGCACACAATCTGTTCGGTTAACATAGTTTACAGCTTCAGAGTTAATATTTGGTCACTCGAGGCTTTCCTCATGTATACATACACGACTCTAGGTGGACCTAGAGTTACAGAGTGAGCCTCAAGTTTACATGGCTAATTTGTTAACGAGGGTATACTCTACACACAGATTCACATACCTGATACTAAACCAATTTCACCATCCCGGTCAATATATCTCATTTTAATAAACCCGGTTCTACTATTACTCCCTTGAAAAATAACCCGGCAAAGAAAAAACAAGGGGATTTTATTGACAAACTTCATTTTACTAACTATTTAACTACAACAGCATATATACATAAATCATTAATCATTACTACATATTTTACAGTTATCAATGTCACTAAACATGCCAGAAAATAGATCAAATACACAAATAAGGCTACCACCCCCAACCGAAATCATGCATTGTCCCCAATGCATAAGAAAAGAAGATAGAGTGCAAGGGGCTCCCTGGGGCGCATTTGCGCGAAGAGATTCAGTAGCCTAGGAATCCTATGGAGCTGCAGGAAGGCTGTGAGACTGAACTAGAGCAGGTGGTGGGGCTGTTGAGCTGCTAGCTTCGCCCACTGGTGGCTGTGTGGCCGATGAGTCTGCCAGGGCAGCCACATCCGCTAGCGAGTGCTGTATGTCCTTTTCAATGTCTGCGTGCTCTTCTTCCTCCACTGTTGGTGCCGCAATTAGTTTTCCCTTCACCTTAGGGTCATCAGCCTCATCGGACCATGAACTTGCATCCTCTGACTCCTCCCCTTCTAACTCTAATGACTGCTCTGATGTCTAGTCATCAGTAACATCTATCGGTACCGGAGAAGCTGGAGGATGAGACACTTTGGCAGACGAAGGTGCAATGTCTACCATTAGAGCAGTGAAGTCCAGGCCCAAGTCTGGTGCAGCAATGTCTGCACTCTGGTCACCCTCTTTGGGAAGGAGAGATGCTATGTCGAACTCCAAATTTTGCATTTTCTGGAGTTCGGTCTTTCTGGATTTTACTTCCTCCCTCAGCTAGTGTAAACCCCTAACCTCACTTTTTTCTATCTGTTCAACCCTAGACTCAAGTTTGTGCAGACGATCTCCGAACAATGTTTGTTGTTGTTGGAGAGCGGTCACTGACGTTTGAATAGGAGTTAGGGTTTTCAAGAGTTGGTCCACTTTGGCATTGGCGTGATGTGCAATTAGACCAAGTCTTGAAAGGACTGGCATTGTTGAAGAAGATGGACCCGTGGTGGATGGGGATGCAGTCTCTGCAGCAGCAGTGGAGGCTTCTGGATCTTGGGGAGATAGGAGATTTTGGGAGTCAATGTCCTGGATTGGGGTCTCTGTTGGGGCAGCAGAATCACTGATACGAGTGATATCGATATCCCTCGTTGACTTTCCGAGTTTGTCAGTTTGTGGCAAGAAAGGAACATTCACCATTTGGCAAAGGGTTGTGATCAAACTCGGGAAGGGAAGAGATGTGGCACGCTGCGTTGCCCGGATGCCAATCTTCTAGAAAATGAGACTCCCCACATCAATTTTAATACCGGCCATAATACACGCAATGAGAAGTGCTTTTTCAATGCTGATATTTGTTTCGTTCCTGGACGGTATTAAATGGGAGGTAACGAAGTTTAGCCAAAATTTTCCTTCCCTTGTGAGGTCCTCTTTATAGATTTTCTTTCCAGGGTTAATCCAGGCCGGAGTCCCCTTGGCAATCACGGACGCTATCCATCCACGTTCGTTTTCTCTGTTGGAGTACTTGGCATCGTACTCAGCTGTGCCTGATTCCCTATCGGGGAAGTAGAGTTTATTAATATGCTCACTGTTGCAGAACACACTCTTTCCCCAAATGTGCACGATGCCAGTGAATATTCTGTTGCGTCTATGGTACCCCGTTCTTGAAGCTCCGTAAGATGCATAGAATTCCCGGACCATTAACTCATTGTATTCTTTAGGATCCCTAGTGAAGTACTCCCATTTTCTCGTTTTGATGTAGTCGAGAATATGAGGGTACTGTTCCTGTAATCCATTCAAACTCAACTTTTTCTCCCCCAAGATTTTCCTTTTTGTTAGGCCTTCCCTGAACAATGTCCTGGAACCTTCAACCCTGAATCGAAGCTGAAGGTCATCTCCGCGTTTCCTTCTAGCCTCAGCCACTAGATCAACTTCAGGCAAGCGGTCCTCCTCATCAGACTGGCAGGGGCTTGGCAACTTTGATTCCATTCTTACACGTTTGGGCTGTGCTGTGGTAGGAGCGGATGATGGCCTTTTCTTTGCGGAGTGCTTTTGTGGTGCCATATCTGCATGAGGGTAAAATGTAAGCGACATTGTCATCAGTAGAGAAAAGAAAAACAGGAAGAATCAACAAAGACTTACAGAAATGCAGCGTAGTTTGCAGTCGCAAATCCACTATGCGAACCGCAAACTCGTCACATTCTAAGGTGTGCGAAGCCAGCTTTCAATCTGCGATGGAATATGCGAATCGCATAACCACTATGCGAAACGCATAACCATCGCAGATTGTTCTTGTGCACAGGCATGTTTGCTGACCACAAATGTGATCGCATATCCACCGCAAAGTAAGATATGCGATCGCAAACTTACCGCCGAAATTGCTCGTGCCAATCAAAATGTTCTAACCCTGTTTGATGTGCCTTTGCGGTCTGCATAGCCATTATGCGATCGCAAAGGCACTGCATTTATCGTCTTCCTCAGATATCTAGGGTTTAGAGATGCAGTCGAACTGCGGTCCACATTTTGATTTTGTGGACCGCAAATACCCTTGGATACACAAGTATGTTCATCCCCCAAGAATTACAACCCTAGATTCCTGCCTTCATCCCTCTCAAAGTTCACAAAACTACATTGAACCACCAAACCTAACTTGCAAAATTAAAATTTAAAATATAGCAAAGGTAGTAGTTTAGTGGGTAAGCAAACATACCTAGGAAGAAGATTGGAAGATTTAGGACAACTTTTAATCAGCACTTCGATATTTGGTAAGCTTGAAATTCAATTTTTCCCCGATGATGTCTATCGTTGTTCATTCTCTGTTGTTTTCTCTCTTTTTTTTTTTATACTAAATTGAAGGATTTAGAAGAGGAGGGAATGCAGACACATACCTGTCAGTATGCGATGATTAAGTCATTGCATAGTGTAAATGCGAATCGCAAAGTAGGCTACCTCACCGCATTTATGTCATTGTTTTGAGCCAAATCTTCTGTCTCTGTTTGCGATGAGAATGCGGACCACATTACGCAAATGCGATCCGCAAAATGCTGTGCATCATCGCTTTTATGACAGCTATGTTTATTCAACTTTCTGCTTCAGTTTACGGCACAAATGCGGCTCGCATATTGATAAATGCGATCGCATTTGTGTAGCATTTGTCACATTGTTGTTTTTCTTCAGTTTCAAGAACTCCTTTTCAATTTTGTGTCCTTTTGTCAAACTCCTGCATTCTAAAACAACCTTCAAATAGCCCTAATGTCACGACCCAAAATCCCAACCTGGTCGTGATGGCGCCTCTCATGAAGACAAGGCCAGCCGATTTCACTAAACTTTGCTCAATCAGTTAGATAACAAGAAAATAATATAAATATGGTTTGATAATAGTTGATTGCGGAAAATATAGCAAACCATCCCGACTACAGCCCTCAGATCGGGGTGTCACAAAGTCATGAGCCACTAAAGAAAACCTAATAATAAAATAACTATTACAATATTTTTGGCACAATTGTTGAAGAAAGT
>MCJB01051378.1:17008-28672 GCA_002018475.1 Nicotiana obtusifolia | reverse complement strand
GTATGCGGTCGCAAATTGAAAATGCAAATCGCATATTCCACAGGCAGATCGCATTTCAGGACAGAACTCTAGGCCAATCTTCATGTCGAGAATGCGGTCGCAAATGCGACCGCAAAGCAGGAATGCGAACCGCGAATTGGCCTGGTGAAATCGCAAACATGAACAGAGTTCTGAGTGAAAATCAGTGTGAAGAATGCAATCGCATTCTGCGATCCCATACTCAACATGCGAACCACAAACCAAGACGCGATGAGAGCAAAATTGTCTGGTGGGATTTGCGACGGACGATGATGATTTGCGGTCCACATTTCTATTCTGCGACAGAAATGCGGTCCGCATTATTTCAACAAGGGCAAAGCTGACCGACATTCGCCTCGGGTTTTGGGCTTCTATAAATAGGTGTTATAGGGTTTTGTGAAGGTATTCTTGTCAGAACTTAGAGTACAAAGTACGGTCATTGACTATTTTGAATTCTTAGAAGCTTTTGGTGATCGAAAACCCTCTATTTTTGTAAGATGATGTCAATTACTCTTCCTTGTTCTTTAATTATTAGCATGTGTAGCTAAACTCAAACGCTGAGGTTGTGAATCCTAGATGGGTAGAATGTGTTGAGATTTTGATATTGAATTCAATTCTGAAGGAATCTTGATATTTATTTATTTCTTGTTCTTCAATTAATCGTTAGTGGTTGCAAACATTAACGAATGCCAATTAACTCTGACTTATCTTGGAAAAGTGAGATAGAGTTTGGTAGAAATAAATAACAAAAACTTTAATAAAACCGCTTAGGAATAAGTAGGTTTTAATTTGGCGCTTAATTGGTTGTTCTTAAGATCGACTCTTTTGTATTCGGGAGAATCGTAGAGAGGATACATTATCCAGATATTGGGAAATATTGGGTAGTATATTAAACATCAATTGCATATCAAGAAAGGAATTCAATATTAATATCAAGAACATTCTACTACATTAAGGGGGACACAACCTTGGTCTCTTAAATTCATATTTTTCAAATTCACACTATAAAAATTAGTTTTCATATTTCGTACTTCTTTATTCTATTTGACGTACTTGATAGAATTACGACTTAGTCAAGTATTACATTAATTAGACAATAATTTCACACCTATTCCCTATGGGATTCGACCCCAACCTAGTTGGGTTACTATATTTGACATCGACCGCTTACACTATTATTAAGGTGTAATTTGAGCGAATCGCTAAAGAAAAACATGAACTTTGAATGGACTACTGAGTGTCGACAAACACTGCGAGACTTGAAAAAGTACTTGCTGAACCCGCCTCGTTTGCAAAACCTGATGTGGGAGAATGATTCTTGGTCTACCCAGAAGTAGTAGAGATGTAAGTGCTATTTTGGTCAGAGAAAATGAAGATACGCAATTTCCCCTTTATTGTGTAAGTAGAGCACTAGTAGATGCCAAAACCAGGTACCCATATTTAGAAAAACTTGCACTAGCACTCATAATGGTTGTATGAAAGTTAAAACTGTATTTTCAATTTCATCCTAATTAGGTGGTTTCTACTTTCCCGTTGAGGAGTATTCGCCAAAGCTAGAACTCTTGGGGCGACTTGCCAAATTGGCAGTCAGAATAAGTGCGTGTGATATCACGCCTCGAACCGAAAAAAAATCACAGGTTGTGGCGGAATTCATTACCAATTTTAGTGCTAATATACTCCTTGAGGAGGAAAAAGAGGCATTGATAGCCTCTGAGTCCGTCTCAGGACCCTGGAACCTATACACATGCGGCTGATCTAATGTGAAGGGGTCCGACCTTCGGATATTATTTATCACACCGACTGCTGAGACAGTCTAACAGTCAATCAAGTGCCCTTCAATGACTAACAATGAGGTTGAGTATGAAACTTTTATTGCAGGACTCAAACTAGCTTGGGGACTCAGAGCCGAATGAGCCGAGCTGAAAAGTGACTCGCAATTGGTCACCAGCTAGGTGCTCGGAAATTACGTGGCCTGGGAAACACGGATGTAGCAATACCTTACTAGAGTAATGCAACTCCTTGGCCATTTTCGAGAATGGAAGGCAACACAAATACCCCCAAAGGAAAATGGTGAAAGAAATACACTAGCCAACTTAGAGTCAGCCACAGACATCTCTAACCATGAACAAGATTTGTCGTCCATTTATTACGATCGGCCCTCGACTCCAGCCGGAAAGAGGTAAATACTGCTAATATGATTAAAGATCTGCACAATGAATTCATTGATTATTTGCAGAATGGCACGATATTCGAAGATAAAAAGGCTGCTCGGTAACTCAAGGTTTGGGCGACGAGATACTGCCTCGTCGAAGGGTATCTTTATCGAAGAACCATAAGCGGTCCTCTAGCCAAGTGTTTAGGATCGGGGGATATAGAGTATGTGCTGAGAGAAGTTCATAAAGGACACTAGGAAAACCACTCAGGAGGTCGGTTGCTAGTTAAGAAGCTGATCAGAGCCGAATACTACTGGCCCAATATGGAATATGATGACACCGTTTTTGTCAAAAAATGTGGTAAATGCCAGCGAATCTCGCATCGGCTCCACTAGCCGGCGAAACCACTACAATCTATATTGTCCCCTTGGCCATTCATGATATGGGGGATGGACATAGTCGGACCCTTACTACAAGCTCCAGTCCAGGTAAACATTTTGCTTGTGTTAACTAATTAGTTTTCGAAATAGGTGGAAGTAGGTGCTTACTCGCAGATCCGAAAAAAGGAAGTGATCGACTTCGTATGGAGGAATATCATATGCAGGCTCGGTGTCCCAAAGGAAATTTCTTTCAGTAATGGACCACCGTTCATAGGATCCAAAGTGACCAACTTTTCCGAAGAGTGGAAAATCAAAAGAATTACCTCCATACCCTATAACTCTGGAGCTAACAAACAAACCAATCTTCAAACAATGTCCTGCTTGGCTATTTGGAAAAGAGGTTAGAAACAGCAAAAGGCAAATGGTCGAAGGAATTACCCGGATTATTAAGGGCTTACCACATAACGGCAAAGTCGAGCACCTGAGAGACTCCCTTTTAACTAGTGTACAGGTCCGAAGCACTAATTCCGATCAAAATAGTGGAACCAAGCCTAAGGTTCGTACATGCAACCGAAAATTAAAACGACAAACCAGTCGCACGCAGTCTAAACATGGTCAATGGGAAAAGAGAGATGGCTTTAGTTCACATGGCTGCACAAAAACAATGAATAAAAATATATCACATTAAGAAAGTTAACCTGTGGAGTTTCAAAGGTTGGCGACTCTATGCTCCAAAGTGTGTTTGCAACATCCCAGGAGCCAAACATGGGAAAGCTTGGTCTGAATTGGGAAGGACCCTACAGAATCACCGAGATAACACACAGGGGATCGTACAAGCTTGAAGAAATGGAAGGAAAGCCAATAAAGGTGAATTACAATTTTACGCATCTCAAATGAATCTACTTATAGAGTCCATGGTGTTGTTTCTCTATCCCTTTAGACTTATCTCTTGAATTTGTTATTTCGTACAAACATTCTTAGATGACAGGCAATAAACTGGCCTGGCCTGTATGATGACCCCATAGACCTTTCGGGCGTAACCAATGAACCTCCGCAGTTTTACATCAAGACCGGTTTTGGTTCGAATCTCGGGTTTTGACCAAGCGGACCCGGAGTTGACTTTTGTTGACTTTATTAAAAATCAAAATTAAACCTTTTCCATTAATGGGTAATTTCTAAAGCTTATTATGAACCGTTTGATCGATAATTTTCTAGATTTGGTTAGTTTGGAGGCTTGTTAAAAAGGCAAAGCCATGGTTGGCTGATTGCTTTGATTCACGGAGTGAGGTAAGTGTCGTGTCTAACCTTGACTTGAGGGAATTAGGAATTCTTGAATTATGTGTTATGTAAATTGTGTGGGGAAACGGCGTATATGCGAGGTGACGACTATATATACGCCGTCGTGGGATCTAGCATGGGGGAATTGGATATTTATTTCCATGTTATCATTTATTTCATGATATATCATGTTTCATGCCTTAAGTGTTACATGCTTTTTATTTGACTTCTATGCCATAATTGTTACTTGTCATCTAATTTTTCCTTTTCCTTAATTTGTCCGTTCCTCCCATGACTCCATGCTTATTTGGTACCTGTTTATTCTTGCTTTAATTGCATACTATAATTGTCACATGCTTTACTTGTTTCTATTTTTTGTAGTATTTGATGCACTCTACAATGTTGTTTCACTTGCGTGAGCGGTTTAGTTGTTATGTGCCAATGAATTGGTAAAGTTTGAGATTTCGAGTTGCTAGAGATTCTCCGATTATTCTGCGATTCTTTGCTGTCTTGTACATTTACCTTCTGAACGTAGATATTTTTTTTTTGTAAATTTGGTTGTTGAATTGTTTATGTTGATGATTGAAATTGTTTGGGGAGCGGGTTGCACGCCGCAATGGAAACTGAAAGGTATTGAAATGAAATGAAGGAATAAGGACGGGTTATGATACGAACAAATGATGATATGGTGGGATCGGGTTGCGCGCTGCAACGGATTGTATATGTTGTAACTATTTGTGATTTTTGAGTTATCCTCAGTATTTTGTTATGAGACTTCTTATTCTGGGCTCTCTGGTAGTTGAACTTCGAGATCGTATTCATAAGTTAATTGCTTATTTTCATTTCCTGTTTTTCCCTATTATTATTATTATTGGTTCGTACAGGTTATTTGCAAGTGAATAGCCTTAGCCTCATCACTACTTCGTCGAGGTTAGGCTCGGCACTTACAAAGTATATGGGATCGGTTGTACTCATACTACACGCTGCATTTTTTGTGCAGATACCAGAATTGACCCCAGCAGCGCATAGTGAGACTGCCCGAATGCAGCTACTTGTGGAGACTTGAGGTATAACTGCACGGCGTTCGCAGCCCTGAAGTCCCCTTCTATTTCTTCATTTCTATTTATTTAGATTCGTACAGTTGTGTTTATTCAAACTATTATCTGTAGCACTCTAGACACTCATGTATTCGTGACTCCAGTTTCTGGGATTGTAATTAGATTACGTTGTTCGGTAGTTTATCACCTTACTTCAGACTATTCAGTTGTTATTGTTAAAGTTTTGATTTGAATTATTAAAACTTGTTAAGTAATTTTGCTAACGTTGGCTTGCCTAACAAGTGAAATGTTAGGCGCTATCACAGTTTTGAAGGTGGGATTCCAGGTCGTGACAAGTTGGTATCAGAGCACTAGGTTGCCTAGGTCTCACGAGTCATGAGCAAGCTTGTTAGAGTCTGGAGGATCGGTACAGAGACGTATGTACTTAACTTCCAGAGGCTTAGGATTTAGGGTTTAGGATTTAGGAAAATTTCATTTTTTCTGTCTTTATCATGTGGCTTTATTCCATTATTTGAAGTGTGAACAATTCTACTCTTGTTCTCTCACAGATGGTGAGAATGGCACAGTGCCTAAATTCGGGCAGGAGCCAGAGCCCCCTATTTCAGCCACTACCAGGGGTAGGGGCCAAGGCCGAGGTAGGGGCCGAGGCACGGGTAGAGCTCAGCCTAGAGCACGAGCAGCAATACCCATTGTGGAGCCTCAGATTGATCACAAGGAGGAGGTCCCAGTTCAGGTCACACCAGTACCAACTCAGGTCCTAGAGGGATTCATCACCAATCTCGTACTTCAAGACACTCTAGTCTACTTAGTTGGACTCATGGAGAGTGTGGCTCAGACCAGGGTATTTCCTATGGCACCAGCCGTCTCTCATTTTGGGGAAGGAGCACAGACTCCCTCCACTCACACTCCGAAGTAGATGGCTCCCCTATACCAGACTCCGGCAGCTCCAGTAGATAGGGTAGTTCAGCCTGTTGTTGCTACACGGCCCGGGGAGAGGCCCGTGATGTCTTCTGAGAGATTGATGAGGTTGTATAAGTTCACCAAGCTCTTTCCTATTCATTTTAGCGGTGCACCTTCTGAGTACCCACAAGATTACTTGGATCTTTGCCACGAGGTGTTGCGCAACATGGGTATTGTTGAGACCAATGGGGTCGACTTTGCACTGTTCTAAATGACCGGTTCTACGAAGAGGTGGTGGCAGGATTTTGAGCGGAACAAACCAACTAGTTCACCTTCACTTACCTGGGATCAGTTTTGGCAGCTATTTCTGGAGAAGTTTATTCCTTCACTCAAAGAGAGTAGTACCGTAGGCAGTTCGAGCACCTTCAGTAGGGTCGCATGACCGTCACCCAGTATGAGATCAGATTTTTGGACCTAGCCTGTCATGTAGCTATCTTGATTCCCACCGTTAGAGAGAGGATGAGGAGGTTTATTGATGGTCTTACCTTCGGCATCAAGCTTCAGATAGCCAAGGAGATGGAGGATGATATTTCTCTCCAGAAGGCCGTAAAGATTTCTAGACGGATCGAGATGGTTCGTGGTCAGGATAGGGGCGGTATTTGAGAAGAGGCCTCGCTATTTCGGTGGCTTCAGTGGTGCCTCATCTGGAGGTAGAGGTTCTTTTGGTAGAGGCGATCCTCCTAGGCCGATTTAGTTAGCTCTTCAGGTAGCACACGGTATTTCAGGTAGTCGTGGTTCTTATGGGTCTCGTTCTGAGCAAGCCAGCATTTAGTGCACCTTCAGCTTCTACAAGTGCACCACCGCTACAGAGTTACTACATTGGTTATCGGGGTCGTCAGAGTCAGTCTAAGCTTAAGCAACCTCAGCAGCCGAGGGAGCTTTGAGTGTAGAGGTACGGGTCACATCAGGAGGTATTGCCCTAGATTGATGAGCAGCAGACCTCAGTAGGGTTCTCATGCCATTATACTGGCAACAGTAGCTCCACCGCCTGCACAGCCAGCTAGAGGCAGGGTCAAGCTACTAGAGGTGGAGCTCAGGCCATTAGAAGTGGAGGCCAGCCAACTAGAGGTCGCCTGAGGGGCATTTGAGACTAGTGTAGATCTCCTACTTCTTGATATGGTGGACTTTGATGTTATTTTAGGAAAGGATTGGTTGTCACCCTATCACGCTATATTGTACTGTCATGCCAAGACAATGACCTTAGCCATATCGGGGTTTCCCCGATTAGAGTGGAGGGGAACTCCTGGCCATTCTACCAGCAGGGTTATTTCTTATATGAAGGCTCGGTGTATGGTTGAGAAGGGATGTCTAGCATATTTAGCCTATATCCATGATCCTAGCGCGGAGGTTCCTTACATGGATTCAGTACTAGTTGTGCGTGAGTTTTCAGAGGTGTTTCCTGCAGATCTGCCGGGGATGCCACCTGACAGAGATATCGAATTCTGTATTGACTTAGCTCCGGGCACTCAGCCCATTATATTCCACCATACCGTATGGCCCCAGCTGAGTTAAAGGAATTAAAGAATCAATTGCAGGATTTTCTTGAAAAGGGATTTTTTAGACCTGGTGTCTCGCCCTGGGGTGCACCAGTGTTGTTTGTGAAGAAAAAAGATGGTGCAATGAGGATGTGTATTGATTATCAGTAGCTGAACAAAGTCACTATCAAGAACAAGTATCCTTTGATCAGCTTCAGGGTGACAAAGTGTTTTCGAAGATTGATTTGAGATCGGGCGCCATTAGTTGAAGATTAGGGCATCGAATGTCCCTAAGACAGCTTTCCGGACCCGGCATGGGCATTATGAGTTCCTAGTGATGTCATTTGGCTTGAGAAATGCCCCAGCAGTATTTATGAATTTGATGAACCGGGTATTCAAGCCTTATCTGGATTCTTTTGTGATCGTCATTTATTATGGTATTTTGGTCTACTCCTATCATGACCCAAAATCCAACCTTAGGCGTCGTGATGGCACCCAGTCTCTAAGACTAGGTAAGCCGATTACTTACGACAATTAAGCCAATTTGACAATGATATTTTTAATCAAAGATTTATATAAATACAAAAATAAATGTGAAGTAAGTCTACGTGGCAATAATCACTACAACCTCCCAAGACTAGGTAACAAAGAGTCACGAACCCTAGCTGAATACATGGTAAGATCTCAAGATCAAAATACAAAACTGTTCAAATGACAAGCTGATAGTACAACGAAAGGAAAGGCCTCCAAGGGACTGCGACGACCAAGCAACTCTACCTTGAATCCTCGCAATCAATAAGCTAAATATGCCTGAGTCCAATAGCTCCAATACCTGGATCTGCACAAAAATGTGCAGAAGTATAGTATGAGTACACCATGGTCGGTACCCAGTACGTATCAAGACTAACCTCGATAGAGTAGTGACGAGGTACAAGTCAAGACACCTACTAGTCAAAATAACCTGTGCAGTATAGAAGTATAAAGTTCATAATGAAAGCAGAAATCAGTAAATGGCGTCAAGAATCAATATATGATATAAACAGTAAAGTAATAAGAACACCGTGAGAGTACAATTGAAACCAAACAAGGAAAACAAATAACAACCAATTAATCAAGTCGTTCTAACACAAGTATCGCAACGAAATTAATTCGAGATACCTCATCTTATAATCACAAGGTACGAGTCACAACCCACCAATCATATGCTCACGGCACCTTCTACCCACATTTGTATTCACAACCGCACGGAAAACTCATGTGCCAATATCTCAATCCGCCAGGCATGATCACAGGCTCACAATCACAATCCGCAAGGCGTGGTCACAAGCTCACTATCTCAATCCGCCCGGCATAGTGACAGGCTCAATATCATAATCCGTCCGGCGTGGTCACATGCTCAATATCACAATCTGCCCGGCATGGTCATAGGCTAAATATCAACATGAAAGAAGATAATACAACAATACATGGGCATGATTAATTAATTTTAAGTTTCGTACTCCTGAACTAGTATGAGTAGCATGCTACGGTGTATGCTTGTGCGAATGTATTGTTACAGCCCAAATCAACAAGTAATAACAAAGACATCAAGCAGCTCATTGAAGCAACACAACAAGTCACCTAAGGTATATGACATACACAAGGAAAATCACACCATCACACAAATATCATCAACATATGCCCCTCATGCCATCACATATCATCCCTGACATTGCCACCCTTATCTCTATGATAGCCACCCGTATCACTCCTCTCTGACAATATCATTAGCCACCCGTATCACTCCGATAGCCACCTGTATCACTCCACATAATAGCCACCCTTATTGCTCCTTCCGGACAATAATACAATAGCCACCAGTATCACTCTACACAATCAACAACAATGAGATGCCACCCTTATGCCCTGCATAATAACAACAGTGAGATGCCACCCTTATGCTCCACATGACGATAACCAATCCACACAACAATTCACATGTGCTAACATCACAACAAAACAACATATCAACCGGTACCATAAGTACTCATAGGCCACAACTTTTCCGAAAGAATCAACAAGATCAATATCTCCACAACAAATAGTCCACAGCTCAAACACAATATGTATAGAATCTCAATAACATCAAAATGAAGGGGAAAGTATCTCGACAATGAAAAACACCCCCTTTAAACACGACTTCAATTAAAATATATTAATAACTTTCAATCACTTCAACTTCAATTAATTGCTTAAGGATAAACTCGATAATGAAGGTATTTCCATGAAATGCAAAACTTTGGATTCTAGTGTATGAAATAGGGTAAAAATGAAACAGATGGCACGAACTAGCAACCACGTCTAATTGCATGAGAATAACTCGGCAATAAAAGGATATCATGTAACAACAATTTCAATTAAGAGTAACTCAACAATAAAGGAAGTCACATAATGATAAAAGAGATAACGACTTCAAATAAAGCATATAAGAGAAAACTTGACAAGTAAAGGATGTGACATGTAACAACAACTTCAAATAAAGAATGTGAAAGTAAACATGACAAATAAAGGGTATAACATGCGCTGACAATTTCAAATAAATACATGAAAGAAGCCTAAGAGTCTAAAGCGGTTAATTTTCACATATAAGCCCGAGTACGCACCATCACCTCGCGTACATGGATTTCACATAACACAAAAAGCACGAACAACTCAAATCCTAAGGGGTAGTTTCCCCCAGTCAAAGTTAGGCAAGATACTTACCTCAAAGAAGCGAAACCAATACTCTAAAATGACCTTCTCGTATGAAACAAACCTTCTAACAGCTCAAATATAGCCAAAATAACTCAATATCATAAATAAAAATCATAGGAAATAATTCCTAATAATAAAGCTCTGATCTTTCATGAAAACTAAAAAGTCAACCCCGGGCTCGCACCTTGAAACCCCACAAAGCTCAAAAAATCCGAACATCCATTGCGATACGAGTCCAACCATACAAAATTATCCAATTCCGACATCAAATCGGCCTTCAAATCCTCATTTTATATTTTATAAAGTTTTTACAAAAATCCCTAAATTTCTCCAACTCAAATCACTAATTTAATGATAAAAACAAAGATGGAATCATGAATATAATCAAATCGAAGTGAAGAACACTTACCCCAATCCAAAACATGAAAATCCCCTCCAAAATCATGCAAAACCGAGCTCTCTAACCCAAAACGTGATAAAATATCAAAAACCCTCGAAATAAAGTACTTTATATTATTCCAAGTGAATTATACATTGCGATCGCGGAACATAAATCATGATTGCTAAGAATAAAACCTTCAGCTGCCAAGACGTGCTTTGTGAACGCAACACTAAGTTCGCGAACGCGGTGACCAAGATCTTCAGACTCTATGCGAACGCAGTTGTGTTCTTGCGAACGCAGTTGTGTTCTTGCGTACGCGAACAGAAAGTTGCCTAATGCCCTTCCTGCCTTACTTCTGCACGACCGTGGACCACTGCATGCAAATGCGAAGAAAAATTTCTTGCCAGCTTCGCGAACTTGTTCACATTTTTGCAAACTCGAAGAAAATACTGCCTGCCTCCAAATTACAATATGCAAACACGATACCATTGATGCGAAAGCGATGAAGAAAAACAGATAACAGAACCAGCATTCCAAAACATGATAAAATTGTCTGTAGCCTATCTGAAACACACCTGGGACCCTGTCCGATCTTACCAATAAGTTCCAAAACACAATACGAACTCGCTCAAAGCCTCAAATCACATCAAACAAAACCGAAACCACAAATCGCTCATTGATTCAAGCCTGATGAACTAATGAGCTTCTAACTTCTAAAGCTAATGCCGAAACATATCAAACAAATTTCGAATGAGCTCAAACTTTGCATGCAAGTTCCAAATGAAACAACGGAGCTATACCAACTCCCGGAATCATAATCCGAATCCGATATCAATAAAGTCAACTCCCCGTCAAACCTCCCAACCTTCCAACCTTCAACTTTCATCCTTTCACCAAAATGCATCAAATCAACCTACGGACCTCCTAATCCAAATCCGGACATACGCCTAAGTCCAAAATCACCATATGAAGCTATTGGAATCATCAAAACACCATTCCGGAGTCGTCTACGCAAAAGTCAAATTGTGGTCAACTCTTACCACGTACGCTTCCAAAATAAGGATCACTCTTCCACATCAACCCCGAATTATCCGAAAATCAAACTCGACCACACACGCAAGTTATAATACTGAATACGAAGCTTCTCGAGACCTTAAGTCACCAAATGGGATGCTAATTATCAAAACGACCGATCAGGTCATTACATTCCTCCCCCCCCCCCCCCAA
>MCJB01051378.1:0-16988 GCA_002018475.1 Nicotiana obtusifolia | reverse complement strand
AAACAAAAGTTTGTCCGTGAACATGCCTAGAACCATCCCGAAGCCACAAAATCACTGAATGAACGCACTGAACCAATACTCGCGGGTGATCCCACGTCACCCAATCCATATAAGCCCAACAACACTATCTCAACTGAAGATTATTCCTTCCACCCGCACCAATAAGCCTTAGAACCATATTTTTCACCATCTGATCGTTTCCTAAAGACTCGATTCCTACATTAGCACACGGTATCAACCCCACCCCTACCAGCTATAACGGCTCATGTATACACCTATAAGGTATATTCACACAACGTAACACATCACACATATGCCCATAACTATATCTCTGATCACAATAGCTACCCATAATCAAATCCAGCACTGACAAGTAACCTCATAATAGCTAGAACCCTGTTCCAAACCTTCACAACACTGACAATGATGCAAGAAACATGAAGATCTCATAACCATTCACGCAAAGCAACAAGTCACACCCAACGCCACCTGGGCACATACCCCGCAAGCTAAACCCCAATAAGCACAACGCGAATATGACTGAATATGGAAATAGAAATACATGAGAAAACTATCAAACACGTCCGACAGGCACAACTCCCTATCAGTACCATACTAAGAATCCATTCCACAAGGGAGAATCAAAACATATGAACTACTCACAAGGATCTCATTCTAATATAACTCAACCGCGGCACGTATCCCAGGTCAAACATATCAAACCACACGAGAATGCGAGGATCCCATCCTCATTTTTGAATCACCGGTAGAATATACATCACACCAACTGAAACCTTTCACTAACTCAATTTCGCAAAATAAAATCATAACACGAAACGGACCTCCTATGCGGTATAGCACCTAAATCACAAATAGTAACCAAACCATCCATAAATCACATCAAAACCTACTGTAATGAGTACAGAAAATTCATCCTAGTCCCATAACCTCAATGGTGAAGAAAACAAAATGATAGACACGGGTTACCACTATAGAATCTCCCAACCGGGGTAAACACATAAATAGAGTACAAGAATCATGAAACTCACCCATATAAGAAGCAAGATAGGAGGAATCACTCCTATAAGCAAAACCGAATCAAAATAAGAATGATGCTCCTCTATAAAAAATCAAAACCATACCTGTAACGATACCATCTGGTGCAGCGGCCTCAGCCCTACCATAGAAAGCATATCAACGGTCCGGGCCTCCCCCTCTAAGGTGCCCTCTACCCGCTTGTCCTCCACCCGTAGCTAGCTACACATGTGGAGTAGCAAATGGAATGGAGCCCATAGCCTAACTGCTCTGATGAAATCCTCCTCTTCCGGGTCTGGGACAATCTCTCATGATGTGCCTAATATCGCCACACTCAAAACAACTCCGTTGCGGGCTTGACTACAGGTACTGAATCTGTGCCGGATAATTGGAATAACCGTTATAGGAACCCCGTGCAAGTGGTGCACTAAAAGATGATTGCCCCATATGAGTACCCTGAGGTCCCTAACTAACTAGAGCACCACGAGTAGTCTGAAGTGCGGACTAGACTGGCTAACTGCCCGAGCCTCCGCCGTGATAGGTCAAAGATAAAGAGTGGAATCCACTGAATCCTCCAGAACCTCGAGACCTTTTCACCTCCTTATCCTCCTTCTCCTTACCCTGAATACGCTCTAACCTCCTGGCAATCTCCACAACCTACTGAAATGGAGTATCAGTCTCCAACTCCCGAGCCATACTGAATCTAAGACCATAACAGAGACCCTCAATAAATCTACGGACTCGCTCTCTAATTGTGGGAACCAAAGTAGGTGAATAACTTACTGAACCCGATGGCGTTCTCCGACACCATCATAGTGGCCTGACATACTGCTCGAACTCTGTGCGCCATGCATCCTGTAGGGTCTGGGGAATAAACTCCCTCAAAAACATCTCTGAAAACTAAGTCCAGGTGAGCTGTGTTGCATCAGCTGGCATACCCTCCTTATAAACCTGCCACCACTGATATGCTGCTCCCCACAGCTGAAATGTAGTAAAAGCAACTCCGCTCACCTCCACAATACCCATGGTGCGGAAAATACGGTGACACTTCTCTAGGAAACCATGTGCATCCTCGGTAAATATGCCACTAAAAGTAGGTGGACCATACCTCTTGAATCTCTCAAGCCTCATCTGCTCCTCCTCTGATGCCCCTGACCTAACCTCAGGCTGAACTGGAATAATAGGTTATACTGAAAAAATACCCGGAGCATGACCAACACGAGCCTGCTGCTTTGGAGTACGGGTGAGGGGAGTCTGAGCTCCTCCCCCAATCTGTGAAGTAGTTGGTGCAAAGGAGATCAATCCCGCCTAAGCCAATTTACCAAACATGCTCAGGAACTGCGCTATATTCTCCTAAAGTCCAGGGATAACAACAGGCGCCTCCGGTGCCTACCCCCAACCGGAGCACTTGGTAGCTCCTCAACTGCTACTCTGGCAGGTGGTCTAGTTGCGGCACATGCCCCTCATCGTCCTCTAACTCGCCCCCGGCTCTCGCAGCTCTAGCAAGGGGCACGGGTGTTTGCTCGGCTTATCCAGTAGAACGTGTCCTCACCATCTGTGAGAGAATAGAGATACAAAGGTTCAAACTTCAAAATCAAGAAAATCTGCACAACAGGAATAAAAGAAGTGGGATTTTCCTAATAGTGTTGTAGCCTCTCGAAGATAAGTACAGACGTCTCTGTACCAATCCGCAAAACTCTATTAAACGTGCTCGTGACTCATAAAAACTGAACCTATAGCTCTGATACCAAATTTTCATGACCTAAATTCCCACCTTAGGCATCGTGATGGCACCTTGTCTCTAAGACTAGGTAAGCTGATTACTTGCGAAAATTAAGCCAATTTAACAATAATATTTTTAAATCAGAGATTTAAATACCGAAATAAATATGAAGTAAGTCTACGCGGCAATAATCACTAAACATAGAGTCACGAACCCTAGTTGAATACATGGTAAGATCTCAAGATCGAAATACAAAACTGTTCAAATGACAAGCTGACAGTACAATAAAAGGAAAGGACTCCAAGGGACTGCGACGACCAAGCAGCTCTACCTTGAATCCTCGCGATCAATAAGCTAACTCTGCCTGAGTCCTATATCTCCAATACCTGGATCTACACAAAAATGTGCAGATATGTAGTATGAGTACACCAACGTCCCCAAACCAAAAGGGATGAGGGAAAAAGTTCGCATAGCGACTAAGGTCCTAACAACTTGATGTCGGTCGATACCCAGTAAGTATCAAGACTAACCTTGGTAGAGTAGTGATGAGGTATAAGTCAAGACACTTACTAGTCAAAATAACATGTGCAGTATAGAAGTATAAAGCTAATAAGAAAGCAGGAATTAGTAAATGGCAACAAGAATCAACATGTGGTATAAACAGTATAGTAATAAGAACACTGTGGGAGGATCATTGAAAACAAATAAGGAAAACAAATAACAACCAATTAATCAAGTTGTTCTAACATAAGTTTTGCAACGAAACTACTCCGAGATTCCTCATCTCATTATCACAAGGCACGAATCACAACCCACCAATCATATGCTCACGGCACCTTGTGCCCACATTTCTAATCACAACCGCATGGACAACTCACGTGCCAATACCTCAATTCGCCCGGCATGATCATATGCTCACAATCATAATCTACCCCGCATGGTCACAGGCTCACTATCACAATACTCCCGGCATGGTCACAGGCTCAATATCACAATCCACCTGGCATGGTCACAGGCTCAATATCACATTCCGACGGGCATAGTCACAGGCTGAATATCAACATGAAAGTAGATAATACAAGAATATATAGGCATGATCAATAAATATTAAGATGGAATGCTACAGTGTATGCTTGTGCGAGTGTACTATTACAGCCCAAATCAACAAGTAATATTAAAGACATCGAGCAACTCATTGAAGCAACACAACAAGTCACGTAAGGTGTATGACATAGACAAGGAAAATCACACCATCGCATGAATATCATCAACATAATGCCCCCCAGGCCATCACACATCATCCCTGACATTGCCACCCTTATCTCTCCGAAAGCCAGCCATATAAATCCGCCCTAACAATATCTTTAGTAACCTGTATCACTCTAATAGCCACCATTATTGCTCTGCATAATAGCCACCCTTATTGCTCCGCCCGAAAGTAACACAATAGGCACATGTATCACTCCGCACAATCAACAATAGTGAGATGCCACCCTTATGCCCCGCATAATAACAAAAGTGTCATGCCACCCTTATGCTCCGCATAACGACAACCAATCCACACAACAATTCACACATGCTAACATCACAACAACACGACATATCAACTCGTACAAGTGCTCATAGGCCACAACTTTTCCAAAAGAACCAACAATATCTATATTTCCACAACAAATAGCCCACGGCTAAAACACAATCTGTATAGAATCTCAATAACAACAAAATGAAGGGGAAAGTATCTCAACAATGAACAACACCCCCTTTAAACATGACTTCAATTAAAATAGACTAATAACTTTCAATAACTTCAACTTCAATTAATTGCTTAAGGATAAACTCGATTATGAAGGTATTTCCATGAAATGGCAAACTTTGGATTCTAGTGAATGAAATAGGGTAACAATGAAAGAGATGGCACGAACTAGAAATTACGTCTAAATGCATGAGAATAACCCGGCAGCAAAAGGATATCATGTAACAACAATTTTAATTAAGAGTAACTCAACAATAAAGGAAGTCACAAAATGATAAAAGAGGTAACGACTTAAAATAAAGCATATAAGAGTAACTTGACAAATAAAGGACGTGACATGCAACAACAACTTCAAATAAAGCATTTGAAAGTAAATATGACAAATAAAGGATATAACATGCGCTAACAAATTCAAATAAATACATGAAAGAAGCCTAAGAGTCTAAACCGCTTATTTTCCACATATAAACACGAGTACGCACTCATCACCTCGCATACACGGCTTTCACATAACACAAATAGCATGAACAACTCAAATCCTAAGGGTTAATTTCCCCCACAATAAGTTAGGCAAGATACTTACCTTAAAGAAGCCAAATCAATACTCTAAAATGACCTTCTCGTGGAAATAAACCTCCGAATAGCTCAAATCTAACCAAAATAACTCAATATCATAAATAAAAATCATAGGAAATAGCTCCTAATAATAAAGCTTCGTTCTTAATGAAAACTAAAAAGTCAACTCAAAAAGTCAATCCCGGACTCACACCTCGGAACCTAATAAACTTCAGTCAATTTGAACATTCATTCCCATACGAGTCCAATCATACCAAAATTATCTAATATGACATCAAATCGGCCTTCAAATCCTCATTTTACATTTTAGAAAGTTTTTACAAATCCCCAATTTTCTCTAACTCAAATCACTAATTTAATAATAAAAACAAAGATGGAATCATGAAATATAATCAAGTCCAGGTTAAGAACACTTACCCCAATCCAAAGCATGAAAATCCCTCTAAAATCGCCCAAAACTGAGCTCTCTAACCCGAAAAGTGATAAAATATCAAATGCCCTCGAAATAGAGTACTTTATATTCTTCCCAGTGAATTATACATCACGATCGCGAAGAACAAAACCTTCAGCTGCCAAAATGTACTCTGCGAACGCGACACTAAGTTCGCGAACGCAATGACCAAGATCTTCAGACTCTACGCGGACACGGCTGTGTTCTCGCGTATCGAAAAGAAAATTGTCTGATGCCCTTCCCGCCTTACTTCTGTGTGATCGCGGACCACTGCATGCAAACTCGAAGACAAAAGACTTCCAAGCTTTGCAAACGCATTCATATTTTCACGAACATGAAGAACAAATATTTCCTTCCTCCAAATTATGCTACGCGAACAAGATACCATTGACGCGAACACGATAAAGAAAACCAGATAACATAACCAGCATTTCAAAATATGATAAAATGGCCCGTAGCCCATCCAAAACACACCGGGGGCGCACGGGACCCCGTTTGAACTTACCAACAAGTTCCAAAATACAATAAGAACTCGATCGAAGCCTCAAATCACATCAAACCACACAAAACTACGAATCGCACATCGATTCAAACCTAATGAACTAATTAACTTCCAACTTCTAAAGCTAATGTTGAAACATATCAAACCAATTCTGAATGAGCTCAAATTTTGCATGCAAGATCCAAATGAAACAACGGATCTGTACCAACTCCCTAAATCATAATCCAAACCCGATATCAATAAAGTCAACTTCCGGTCAAACCTCTCAACCTTCCAAACCTTCAACTTTCTAACTTTCGTCAAAATGCATCAAATCAACCTACGGACCTCCAAATCCAAATCCGGACATACGCCTAAGTCTATTATCACCATACAAAGCTATTGAAATCATCAAAATACCATTCCGGAGTCGTCTACACAAAAGTCAAAATCCGGTCAACTCTTACCACTTACGCTTCTAAAACAAGGATCATTCTTCCAAATCAATCCCGAATTATCTACAAATTGAACTCGACCATACACGCACATCATAATACATAATACGAAGCTTCTCTAGACCTTAAGTCATCGAACAGGACGTTAATTCTCAAAACGACCAGTCGGGTCATTACAACTCCCGTATTCGAGAGGAGCATGAGCAGCATCTTCGGGCTGTACTTCAGACCTTGAGAGATAGCTAGTTATATGCCAAGTTTTCCAAGTGTGAGTTTTGGTTATAATGGGGAATCCTTTTGGGGGCATGTGCTATCTTCCGAGGGCATTAAAGTTGATCCTAAGAAGATTGAGGCAGTTCAGAATTGGCCTAGACCTACTTCAGCTACAAAGATTTGGAGCTTCCTAGGTTTGGCAGGTTATTATTGCCGGTTCGTGGAAGGGTTTTCATCTATCGCAACCTCATTGACTACATTGACCCAGAAGGGTGCCCCATTCAGGTGGTCTGATGAATGACCTTTCAGAAGCTCAAGACTGTTTTGACTACAACTCCAGTGTTGGTGTTGTCTACGGGTTTCAGGTCTTACACTGTGTATTTTGATGTGTCATATATTGGGGTTGGCGCGGTGTTGATGCAAGACGATAGGGTGATTGTCTACGCGCCTCAACAGCTGAGGTTCATGAGAAGAATTACCCTTTTCACGACTTAGAGTTGGCAGTTATTGTTCATGCATTGAAGATTTAGAGGCATTACCTCTACAGTATGTCGTGTGAGGTATTCACAGATCATTAGAGTCTACAGCACTTGCTTAATCAAAAGGATCTAAATCTAAGGCGGCGGAGGTGGTTAGAGCCGTTAAAAGACTATGATATCACCATTTTGTACCATCCCGGGAAGGCCAATGTGGTGCTCGATGCCTTGAGTAGAATGGCTGTGAGTATGGGTAGCCTTGCATATATTCTAGTTTCTAAGATACCACTAGCATCAGATGTCCAGGCCTTGGTCAATCAGTTCGTGAGTTTAGATATTTCGGAGCCTAGTCAAGTTCTTACTTGCACGGTTTTGTGGTCTTCTTTGTATGAGCGCATCAGAGAGCATCAGTATGATGACCGCCATTTGCTTGTTCTTAAGGACATAGTGCAGTACGGTGATGCCAAGGAGGTTTCTATTGGATATGATGGGATGTTGCAGATGTAGGGTCGGATTTGTGTGCCCAGTGTGGATGGGTTATATGGGTTGATTCTTGAGGAGGCCTACAATTTGCAATATTCCATTCATCCAGGTGCCACCAAGATGTACCATGATTTGAGGTAGCATTATTGGTGGAGAAGAATGAAAAAAATATAGTAGAATATGTGGCTCGGTGTTTGAACTGTCAGCAGGTGAAGTACGAGCATTAGAGGCAATAGCGGTTTGCTTCACAGACTTGAGATTCTCGAGTAGAAGTGGGAGTGTATTACCATGGATTTTATTTTTGGGCTCCCACGGATTTTGAAGAAATTTGACGAAGTATGGGTCATCGTAGATAGGTTGACCAAGCCGGTGCATTTCATTCCGGTGGCGGCTACCTATTCTGCAGAGCGGCTGGCTTAGATCTATATCCGCAAGATTGTTTGTCTTCACGGTGTGCTAGCGTCCATTATTTCTGATCATGACATGTAGTTCACATTATATTTTTAGAGGGTCGTACAGCGTGAGCTAGGCACACGAGTTGAGTTGAGTACAACATTCCACTCCCAGACAGTCGGGCAGTCCAAGCGCACCATTCAAATCTTGAAGGATATGCTTCAAGCATGTGTTATGGATTTGGGCGTTCTTAGGATCAGTTCTTGCCGCTTGCGGAGTTTACCTACATCAACATCTACCAATCGAGTATTCAGATAGCTCCTTATAAGGCCTTATATGGGAGGCGATGTCATTCTCCGGTTGGTTGGTTTGAGCCAGGAAAGGCTCGGTTTGTTGGGTCCTGATTTGGTTTGCGATGCCTTGGAGAAGGTCAAGACGATTCAGGATCGGCTTTATACAGCACAGTCTAGGCAGGAGAGTTATGCAGATCGGAGAGTTCGTGATGTTGCATTTATGGTTGGAGAAAGGGTTTTGCTCCCGGTTTCACCCATGAAGGGTGAGTTGAGCCCTAGGTACCCTTTGAGATCCTTGAGAGAGTTGGTGAGGTGGCTACAAGCTTGCATTTCCACCTAACTAATCAGCAGTTCACCCGGTGTTCCATGTTTCTATGCTCCGGAAGTATCACGGTGATCCATCCCATGTATTAGACTTCAGCTTTGTCCAATTGGACAAGGATTTGACTTATGAGGAGCTGGTGGCTATTCTAGCACGGCAGGTCCGAAAGTTGAGGTCTAAGATTTATCCTTCTGTTGGAGTGCAGTGGCGAGGTCAACCGATCGAGGCAGCTATGTGGGAGTCCAAGTCTGATATGCGGAGTAGATATCCCTACGTTTTCACCAGTACAAGTACTTTTCTATATCCATTCGAGGACGAAAGTTTCTTTTATAGGTGGAGGATGTGACGACCCGATAGGCATTTTGAGCACTAGACCTTATTTCCGTGTTCTGAGACCTCCGTTATCTTTGTTTGATATTTATCGGTTTGCATGCGCCGTCTGTGTCGCTTTTCGAAAAGCTTTTATGTGAAAATTTAAAAGAAAAAATGATTTTTAGCTTTAAAAATAATTTAAATTGACTACGGTCAACATTTTATAAAAATGACCTCGGATCGATGTTTCAACGATTCCGGTAGGTCCGTATCGTGATTTTTGACTTGAGTGTATGACCAAAATTGAAATTGGAGTTCCCTAAGTTGATTTGACTCATTTTGCCAAAAGCTAGTATTTTGAAAGTTTGGAAATTTCTTAAGTTTGATCGTAAGTTGGCTTTATGACTATTAGGTTCAGATTTTGATGTTGAGACTGGTATAGGTCCTTATTACTATTTGAAACTTGTCTGCAAAATTTAGTGCAATTCGGAGGTGGTTTTGACATGATTCAGACGCTTAGATGTGATTCTAGTTGTTCTTGAGTTTCCTTTGAAATTTCATTCCTTTTGAGGGTTGGTTTGTAGTTTTAGATGTTATTTTGGTGATTTGATTGTGCGAGCGAGTTGGTATGATGTTATTACACTTGTGTGCACGTTTGTTTTGGAGCCCGAGGGGCTCGGGTGAGTTTCGGATGAGTTTAGATAGTACAAAGATTGCTGGTACACTGATCACTTCGTGTCTGATATAGATCTCGCATTTGCGAGGTCTGGCTCGCAATTATGAGCCTCGCTTCTACAGACAATGTTTTGCATTTGAAAGCAGGCCTGGGATTGGGTAACCTCGCATGTGCAAAGAAATAGTTCGCATTTGCGAACAGCCCAGGATCACTTTTGCGAGCATTTTATTGCATTTGCGATCCCTGGTAAAGTAGCACATCTTCGCAACTTATTCGCCGCATTTGCGAATGTTGGTTATTCGCATTTGCGATCACTTTTGTTGCATTTGCGACATCTGGGTTCTTGATGCACAGTTCGCATTTGCGACCTGTGCTTCGCATTTGCGATGGTCACAATTGTGACATCTACAGCTGGGTAAAATCGAAAAAAATTGGGACTTAGCTCATTTTACACCATTTCTCAACCCTAAATACTATAGCGATTTTCCAAGAGATATTTCTTCCCAAATTCATCAATAAGTAACTTAATCCATTTTTTTCAATTTTTCATTACTTTTCATGAGATTTCAACATCAAATTTAGGATTTCCGTGGTAGAAATTAGAAATTTGGTTAGAAATTGGGAATTTTATAAAATTGAGATTGGACCTCAAATTGAGGTCAGATTTCGGAAAAAATCACATAACCTGGCTCGGGGATGAATGAGCAATCGGGTTTTGGTCCGAATCTCGGGTTTTGACCAAGTGGGCCCTGGGTTGACTTTTGTTGACTTTATCAAAAATAATCAAAATTGAACCTTTTCCATTAATGGGTAATTTCTAAAGCTTATTTTGAATCGTTTGATCGATAATTTACAAAATTTAGTTGGTTTGGAGGCTTGTTCAAAAGGCAAGGCCGTGGTTGGTTGATTGCTTTGATTCGCCGAGTGAGGTAAGTGTTGTGTCTAACCTTGACTTAAGGGATTTAGGAATGAACTATGTGTTATATGAATTATATGGGGAAACGGCGTATATGCAAGGTAACGAGTATATATACGCCATCATGGGATCTAGCATTGGGGAATTGGATATTTGTTTCCATGTTATCGTTTATTTCATGATAGATCGTTTTTCATGCCTTAAGTGTTACATGCCTTTTATTTGACTTCTATGCCATAATTGTTACTTATCATCTAATGTTCCTTTGCCTTAATTTGTTTGTTCCTCCCATGACTCCATGCTTATTTACTACCTGTTTCTTCTTGCTTTAGTTGCATACTTTAATTGTCGCATGCTTTACTTGTTTCTATTATTTTGTAGTATGTGATTCACTCTAGAATGTTGTTTCACTTGCTTGAGCAGTTTAGTTGTTATGTGCCAATGAATTAGTAAAGTTTGAGATCTCGAGTTGCAAGTGATTCTCCGATTATTCTGCGATTTCTGTCTTGTACATTTACCTTCTGAATGTAGAAATGTTTTTTGTAAATTTGGTTGTTGAATTGTTTATGTTGATGATTGAAATTGTTTGGGGGCGGGTTACACGCCGCAATGAAAATTGAAAGGTATTGAAATGAAATGAAGGAACAAGGACGGATTATGATATGAACAGATAATGATATGGTGGGATCGGGTTGCGCGCCGCAACGGATTGTACCTGTTGTAACTATTTGTGATTTTGAGTTATCCTTAGTATTGTGTTATGAGACTTGTTATTCTGGGCTCTCTGGTACTCATACTACACTTTACACTTCTTGTACAGATATCGGAGTTGATCCCAATATTATTATTATTATTATTATTATTATTATTATTATTATTATTATTATTATTAATAATAATAATAATATTTCGTACAGGTTATTTGCAAGTGACTTGCCTTAGCCTCGTCACTACATTGTTGAGGTTAGGCTTGGCACTTACGGAGTACATGGGGTCAGTTGTAGTCATACTACACTCTACATTTCTTGTACAGATACCGGAGTTGATCCCAATAGCATACTGAGATTGCCCAGATCCAGCTACTTGTGGAGACTTGAAGTATAGATGCACGGCGTCCGCAGCCCTGAAGTCCCCTTCTATTTCATCATTGTTGTTTATTTAGATTTGATCAGTTGCGTTTCTTCAGTGTTATCTGTAGCACTCTAAACGCTCATGTATTTGTGACTCTAGTTTCTGGGATTGTATTTAGATTATGTTGTTCAGTAGTTTATTACCTTATTTTAGACTATTCGGTTGTTATGATTATGTTGTTCAGTAGTTCATCACCTTATTTCAGACTATTCGGTTGTTATTGTTAACATTTTGATTTGAATTGTTAAAACTAGTTAGATAATTTAGCTAATGTTGGCTTGCCTAGCAAGTGAAATGTTAGGCGCCATCACGGTCCCACGAGTGAGATTTCGGGTCGTGACATATGCTCAAAAGCTCCTGAGTCTAAGATCCAAATAACAAAGTTAGAGATTTTGAAAAGTGAATGTTTAGGTATACCAGCACGTTTGCAGTCACATTGACCTCTGAATGGATCTCTCATTGGGGTGTAAATTTAGTTTGTTGAAGAAGTTGAACCAAATTGTTGTATTGCTCCTATGTGAATCCCTTTTCCATAATGTAAATTGATTGACATGTTAACCTCTGGTGTGACTGTTGCATATCCCTGTGCACCACCTTGAAACCTCTTATTCTTAGTGAATTTGAAGTCTGCAGGAAATTCAATGATCCTGTAGCACTTCTCAACTGAATGTCCAGGTTTCTTATAGTAGGAGACTAGATTGTTTCTCTTTCCCTCATAGTTTCTCCTTTTATCTGTTAGAGCACACTTCTGACCTCCATATTGTTGCTTTACAGCCAGAAAATCAGAATCAAGAGGGTTGTATTACATGAATTTTCCTCTGCTTATCTTCTTGGATTAGCAGTGAATAGACATGGTTAATACTTGGGAGAGGTGATGCCATAAGATGTTTCTCTTCACAGCTGATTAGGCCCATCAGGAACTGAATAAGCCTTCCATCATGCTGAGACTTCAGAGATCTGCTCTTACCTCCACAAGAGCATTCACAATTACAACGAACATAGGTATCAAGGCTGTCCAACTCATCCGAGATTTTTTTGAACTTAGTAAAGTATCTTGCAATATCTGAAGTTCCTTGAACTA
Source organism: Nicotiana obtusifolia (assembly GCA_002018475.1). Lineage (NCBI taxonomy): Eukaryota > Viridiplantae > Streptophyta > Magnoliopsida > Solanales > Solanaceae > Nicotiana > Nicotiana obtusifolia. The sequence continues at coordinate 4,218 of MCJB01051378.1, read as the reverse complement.
AATCACTAAGCTCCTTTTGCAGCTGGTAAAGCAAAGCTCCATTGCTTTGTCCAAACCTATCTCCCAACTCTTGTCAGATCTCTTTGGCAGTTTTGGAATAAAGGACACTCTCAGCAATCTCCTTTGAAAGAGAATTGAGCAACCATAATATGACCATATCATTACAATGATTACATGCCTTGAGAGAGGGTGAAGTAGGGGTTGGTTCACTGATTGTGACATCTATGAATCCCAGCTTGTTTTTGGCTGACATAGTTATGAGGATTGCCTTATGCCAACCTCCTAACTCTTCCATAAAAAATGAAGTTAACAAGAATCATTCCAGGTGAATCAGAGGGGTGAAGGTAAAAGGGATGTGTGCTATCATTTGTGAGTGTGGATTGAAGAGATTGAACAGTGGATGGAGAAGCAGCCTCCAGGATGGTTTCTGATTCATCGGTGAAAACCATTGAAGGAAGCTTAATAGACTTGAAGAAGAAGCAATATGATCTAGGTCTTAAAGCTCTGATACCATATCAGAAAAATGAGAAATGTTTTGGGAATTTTCTATGTATATTGTTTAATCTCTGTACAAACACTTATACAAGCAAAAGGAATAAAATTATGTTAGCCTACGTACAGATGTCCTACCACTATTTCTTTATGTATAACTAACCAAAAGAATAATCTAAAGAATACAAAAAATTTAGTATTTACACATTTTCTCCCATAATCTTCTCATGTAGGAAGAACATTCTAGACTTGAAAACATCTGCTTGCCAGGTGTTATATTTATCCTTAATCTGGATGCCTCTAATTTAATCTTCTTTAAATTGATTGAACGGACATAATTCATTTTAATGATAAAATGGTATGAACATCTTTTGAGACATCGACCTTTGACTTTAGATCTTCTTGTTGTCCATCTTCTTCTTCAAAAGCTTTTCTTCTACAAATTTTTCAATTCTGGTGCCAACAATATATAGTTAAACTTTAAAACATAGTTTGCTCTAAGTTAATTCAAATTCTAGAAAGTAGAAAGTGAAAAGGCATCGTATGACACATCCAATCGAGCAAAAACAGTATTCCATTCTTTATGAGCAAAAATAGTATTTCATTCGTTATTTGTACAATACAAAAAAGGGAAAACGGCTTCTCATGGTTACCAAAAATAATGATTTTACCAGCTAGTTCGTTTGTTATATATCAAATAGGATGAGTGTCCTACCTAATTCTATGTTATGCGACAAGGTTAGTATTCTAGTGGAGTTGTTGAAGGGAGATCATTCTAGTGAGAGTATGAGCACGTTATACATCTCATATTAAATCTCGACAAAAAAATGAGGAAAAATAGTTAAAATAGTCACATGCTTTCTTTGTCATACTAAATTTAGCGTACGCGCTTTGCGTGTGTACCCTATATAAAAAATACAAATCTTTTAAAAAATAACACAAATAATACTCAATTGTATCTCTGTTATAAAACAAAGATTAAGAGAAATATTATAAGTTCCTAAAAATAATAAATGTTAATCATATTTTTAGGGGTTTGGATTCGGTGTAGTGGTTCTTTCTTCCAGTTTGTTTCTATTAATTGCTTCGTTGTTCAAAAATATTATGAGAGTAATTTTTGATTAAAAGATAAAGAGGTGGTTTGATTTAATATATGAGCCCTTGCTAGGTATGCATGTGTCTGTGTCATATATATTTTAAAAAATTTGAGTCTGATGGATTTTCAACAATTAAAAATATTTATCGGTATTTTACTTAATATATTGATTAATTAGATGAATATTGAGACAAATTAGTTTATCCTGCTTATAAACTTACTCAAAAATATTCTGATCCATTTTTGCTTGGTTTATTGGTCTGTATCGTAATTGAATGAATAAAAAGTAATAGCATATAAGATTAAATTTAAAATATAAAAAAGTAGTAATAGACAACTAAAATAAGAAGAAATTTCGGGTACATGACTAAGATGAGATAGATAAGCCATAAAATATAGAGTGATGCATTAATGAGTCATCTTGACACAACAAAATAATATCCTTGGAACCTGTGTATGGCAAAATCAGATTTCCTCATGAAAGGACAAATCGAGGTCGAAACTCGGCACCGGCCATCCAGCCAGCAATCGAGATCACGTATCCGGCGCCAAGGTCGGAACCATGTGATCGACACCGGGATCCCTATCCGATGCCGAGATCGGAACCACGATTGATAACCGGGCTCGACATTGCTGTCGAGGGGTCACGTTGAGCTTCACTTTCGTGATGGCCGATATGCCCGTTATTTCAACTGTCTGCTCATCCTCAGAAGCCAAGGACACTGTTCAAGCTGTACCAGACGTGTAGGACTCTCACCAAACATGCAGTACTTTTACCAAACCTGCAGTACTTTCACCAAACGTGCATGGACTTCACCAAATGCACAGGACACTGTGATGATTATCAAGGACACTTTATGGGCAAAAGGGTTTTGGGTTTTTCTATATATATACTGGGCTTATCAATGTAAAGGGATCCAAGATTTCTTAGAGAAAAAAAAGCAATATATTGATTATCAAGTTTTCTTATTGTTTTTCATCTTCCAAGTGCCATATTCTTTCCATTTTCATGCTCAACCACCTGATATCAATTTTGTCTCTTATCTATTAGTTCCTACGCATAAATTCAATTGTTTTACTTCCGATTTTCGGGGTAAACAGTTTGGCGCCCACCGTGGGGCCTAGATAATTGTGGCAATTTGATATCAAATTTCTGGATCATACGCTATTTTCTTTCCTTTCTTCCAAAAAGACTTTTGAAAAATACAAAAAAAATGTCGAACCTGCAAAACATACCTCTTCACATTGACGGGGGGTCTGGTCACCAAGATGAAAATAACAATACAGTTGAGGGGAACCATTGTCCAATCCCGGAACGAGTGGGTGACAACCCGCAAATTCCGGCTAACATTGACCAGCCTGTTGGATCGAAGAATTGTATTCCAAACATTGACGGGGATGGAATTAGCCTACGTGTCATTTTTGAGATGCTACAAGCCCAACAGATGGCGATCGCCCAACTGCAAAGCCAAAATAATACACCAAAAGCAGCAGAGCACGATCCATCTCGGGAGGTGACTTGCAGGGGTGAGTCGATCTTAGAATCGGGGGCTAATTCCGAAATGGCGAAGCGGCTCGAAGACCTCACTAGACGATTAGAGGCGAACGATAGAAAGATAGAAACGTACAATTCCAGAATAGATCAAATCCCAGGAGCACCACCGATTTTGAAAGGGATCGATTCCAAGAAGTTCGTACAAAAGCCCTTCCCATCGAGCGCAGCTCCAAGATCGATCCCTAAGAGGTTCCGCATGCCCAACATACCCAAGTACAATGGCACGACCGATCCCAACGAGCACATTACATCGTACACATGTGCCATCAAAGGAAACGATTTAGAAGATGATGAAATAGAATCTGTTCTACTAAAGAAGTTCGGAGAAACCCTATCTAAAGGGGCCATGGTATGGTATCATAATTTACCTGCTAATTCTATTGACTCGTTTGCTATGCTTGCAGATTCTTTTGTGAAAGCGCATGCGGGAGCCATTAAAGTCGAAACCAGGAAATCCGATCTCTTCAAAGTAAGGCAAAGGGATAACGAAATGTTAAGAGAGTTCGTATCCCGGTTTCAAATGGAACGGATGGATCTACTTCCGATCACTGATGATTGGGCCGTGCAAGCTTTCACACAAGGGCTTAATGCGAGGAGTTCGGTGTCTTCTCGACAGCTAAAACAAAACTTGGTAGAATATCCGGCCACCACATGGGCAGATATCCACAATCGGTACCAGTCCAAAATTAGAATCGAAGATGATCAGCTCGGATCCTCCTCCGGTTCGATATACCCTCCTGGACCATCCCGGAGAAGAAGTACCGATGATGAACCGCGACCGATCAATAACCGACACCAACCATATGTGGGAAACTCAAGAAACGTCCGGTTCGGGCAAAATCTCGTCAGGGATCGGCACAGGGACAGTCGAAGCCAGAATAACCGAGAACTCAATCGGGGGCTTAACCGGGAGCTGAATCGGAAACCCACGAACAAAAACACATTTGACGTCCTTTCCGGACATAAAGAGGCCCCCAAGATATCCGAATACAATTTCAACATCGATGCGTCGTCCGTCGTGTCGGCAATCGAGCGCATCAAAGATACTAGGTGGCCTCGACCGTTACGATCGAAC
>MCJB01051377.1:0-28681 GCA_002018475.1 Nicotiana obtusifolia | reverse complement strand
ATTGTTAGATATCAAGTGTAATGGCCACCTAATTTGCTTAGATTTCCTGTGCCTAAAGGCTGGAAACCCTTGAAGATCAAGACATAGCTGTCCCCTTAATTGAACAGGTAAGTCATGTTCGTCATTGTAGTGAGTGGTAGTGTTCAGCTCATGACTCAATTTGGCAATTGTGTCGGCTGGACAATTTGCCTCCCTCAAAATATGTGTACATTTGAAGTCCTGGCAGTGTTGAATCAGTTTGATTGTATCAGCTATAATCATACTGATGGTCCAGGGTGGGTTCGAGCTGCCAGTTAACCACTCTACCAACAATTGTGAATCACTTTCCAGATGGATTTTTGTATGCCCATTTCCAATGCACCAGTGCATACCAATATAAGCTGCCTCAGCTTCTGCTTGATTATTGGTAGCTTCTCCTAGTGGGCTTGCAATTGCATGGAGAAGGTGTCCATGATGGTCCCTCACTATGATTCCTGCCCCTGCTTTCCCCGGATTTCCTAATGCACTACCATCAGTGTTGATTTTCACATAGCCTTGGGATGGCCTTTGCCAGATTACTTGCTGGGAGGTGAGCTGGTGTTTTAGCTTTTCAATGACAGAGTATGTATCTATCCAGTTTGGTGGAATAACAACCAAGTTAGTTGATGTAGTTGATCTGTAAGGTTAACTGCTCCTGTGTTTTCTACAAGAAAAGAAGAATAGTTAGTGTAGAGACACTGCTCCATTCTTTCTTCACCACTGCTGTTTTGCTTTTCCCCAGGTTTCTTTTCCTTTGGCAGTGTTACTACCCCTTGTTTCCTGCCACTCTTACTCTTAGGTATGGACATTGACTCTTATCACTGTTGATCAGTCTTCTTCCTTGTATATCCAAATCATCAAAACAGTAGCATTCCATAGGTTCAAAGTCCATAGCATAGTTTGCCAGATGGTCTGCCAATTTGTTGCCTTCTCTGAGTGTGTGTGTGTTATTGTTATATTGCATATTGTCATCAATTCTTTGATCTCTGCAACTGTTTCATCAATGGACCATGGCACTCTCCATTCTTCCTTTATACTTTTCAATAGCATCATTGAGTCAGTGTGGAGGTCTATGAAGAGGTGGTCAATGTGAACACAGAATCTCAAGGCCTCTAGCATTGCATGTGCCTCAGTTTCTTTGTTTGTGCCTTCTTTGATTTCCTTACTGCATGCATATATGACATCTCCCTTCTAATTTCTCAATATGAAGCCAATGGAACTTCTTCCTGGATGACCTCTAAAGGCTCCATCTGTGTTAACTTTTATCCCCCCTTGATTAGGGAGTTCCCAAATCACCTTTGTGTATTTTTGAGTGGGAGTATATTGTTGCATCGTAGTGATTATATCTTGCCATTTATGAGGGATGTTGTGTAAACCTGGCTTTCTGAGTTTGATGAGTAGCTGAAGTGTATAGGTGATCTGGCAGATTACTGTACTGATAGTGACTGCATCTCCATGTTTGTAACTGTTTCTTCTCTTCCACAACTCCCATATAATAACTGAAGGTAAGGCCTGCATTATTAGTTTTAGTCGATTGACAACATCTGCAGTCCAGCGTTTGGTCACTGCTTGGTGCAGTGTGATTCCCTCCATGCCAATTCCTGTATTACCAAGAAAGTACCCCCACACTTTGTTTGCAGCATATGTTGAGAAGAAAAGATGCTGTCTTGTTTGTTCTTGTGGCTCTGCATAGCACCATCATTTAGAAGTGATGTGATAGCCCAATTTTTTGAAGAAGTCATCAAGTGGTATTTTGTTTCTCCATACTTTCCACATGAAAAAAAGCAATCTTGAAAGGCAATCCTTTCACCCAAATGTTCTTGTAAGCATTGGAAGGATGCTACTTCTTTCTCAAATATTCCCAAACTGATTTGACAGAGAATTCACCACTAGTTTCTAATATCCATACAGGTTTATCAAGCACATCTGCCATAGTTGGTGGTTTGATGTTCTGCAGTATGTGTGCAACAAGCTCATTTGGCAATATTTCTCTGATCTTCTCCTCCATCCAGTGGCCTTCATATACTACATCCTGTATGTTTTGTATGGTTTCATCACATACAAAATTAGGTGGAGTAAAAAAGTATAGTGCTCCCAGTCCAGTCCAGTTTTCAAACTAGAATAAAGAAGATCCCATCTTTGGTTGCTAGAAGATTTCGTGTTCTATAATGTTTCTGCATTCAACCACTTTCCTCCATATTTGAGATCCACCTCTCCAAGGGACAATTATAGGATTGAGCTTTTTAGAGTACTTCTGACTCATGAATGAGCTCCACAGACTTGGTTTTGTCCTGAAATTCCACCATAACTTACAAAACAGTGCTATAGACATGTCATGTAGAGACCTGAATCCTACACCTCCTTCCTCACATGGTAAGCACAAGGTGTTCCATGATGCCTAGTGTTTTCTTGGGCTTCCAACAGAATTGCACCAGAAGAATTGAGCAATTATCTTATGTAGCTTGTTGATTACACAGGCATGGGGGTTTACTGCATAAAGGAGGTGTATTGGCATGCTTTGTAACACATGTGTTATAAGCACTGCCCTTCCCCTGTAGACAGTAGTTTTCCTTTCCATGCTTGATGTTTGTCCATCACCTTTTGCATGAGACATTGATGGTAGCTCATCTTTCTTCTCTGGTAGAAAACTGGACATCCTAGGTAAGTAAAAGGGAATTCCTGTCTCTGGATACCTGTGATCCTTTGCACTTTGTTGACTACTTGTGCAGAAGTGGAATGATGCAAGTACACAGCATATTTGCTCTTATTTATCAATTGACCAGAGGCACTTTCATATGCCGTCAGTACCTCTATTATCAGCTGCAGTGAAGTAGCATCTGAAGAAGAAAATATGATAGTGTCATCAGCATATGCTAATTGGTTTATCTTGGTACTCCATTTAGGCAGTCCAAATCCACAAAAATACAGTTTATAGTGTAGAGCATTGAGTCCTCTTGACATAGCCTTTGCTGCCAGTATTAACAAGGCAGGTGACAGAGGGTCACCTTGCTTGACTCCCCTTGTGGATATAAAGAAACCATGTGGCTCTCTATTGATCAGTACAAAGTACCAATTGTTTGCCACAATCCCCATGTATCAAGCCAATGAATCTCTCTTCAAATCCCATATTCCTCAGAACCTTTGTTAAGAAGAGCCATGACAATCTATCATATGCATTTATCATATCCAGTTTCAGTACCACATTTGGACCTGCTTTAGTTCTCAAATGAATGTCTGTTATAATTTCTTGAGTTAACAGCACATTTTCCACTATACTTCTACCTATTACAAAACTAGCTTGTTCATCAGAGATTAGCTTTGGTAAGATGTTACCATTCTATCATGGATCACTCTAGAGAAGATTTTATTGCTGATGTTACTGAGACTAATTGGTCTCATATTTGAAAAGGTCAGTACCTCCTTCTTTTTTGGCAATAGCACCAGGTCTGTGTGTGTTATGCACTTGGGGAGAGTATGTCCATTGAAGATTGCTTTTACCATATCAACTATGTCATTCTCAATTATGTCCCAACATGATTGTTAGAAACACCCAGTGAAACCATCAGATCCACCAGCACTTTCTACATTAAACCCAAACACTGCTTGCTTGATTTTCTCCTTTATTTGTTGCTGCATTAATAGGGTGTTATCTGTGATTTACACCAATGTAGGAACATGCTCCAGGATTATAAATGTTATAGGGATGGTTTCCTCATGGAATTGTGCTTTGAAGTAGTTAACTGCTTCCTCAGCTATTTCTTCACTATCTTCCAACCATGTACCCTGACTGTTCTATATTCTTTTCAACTGTAACCTCTTCCTTCTGCCATTCACATGTGCGTGAAAGAACTTTGTGTTTTATCTCCATCTTTGAACCATGTCATGCTAGCTTTTTTATTCCAGAATTCCTCCTCTAGGGTCAAATATCTGATTAAGTCAGCATGTACCTTTTGCAATCTTGCTCTATTCTAGATAGTAGGTTGTAATTCAAACTGTGCTCCATGTACTTTGACCACTTCCTCCAAGCTTCCTATATTTTGAAAGATGTCTCCATAAATTGCTCTGCTCCATGTTGATAAGGCTCTTTTCAGCTTCTTCAATTTGTGATTAAATAAAAGGAAAGGATCCCCTGTGAAGTCTGCTTTCCAGTGTTCTTTTACCACATCTTTGAAAGAGTGGTGCTTTATCCAAAAATTGAGGAATCTGAAAGCTTTATTTGTAGGTATAGCATTTTGGTTACAAGTTAGTAGCATGGGGCAGTGATCTGAGCCTATCTTTGGCAAGTGAGTGACTTCCAGTTGTCACAGCCACTATTGGAGTGCACAGTTTGCTAGGCATCTGTCCAGCCTTTTGAATATGCGATCTTCCTCAGCTCTCCCATTCCACCATGTATATATGCTCTCTTTAAACCAAGGTCAGAAAGGTAACAAGTATTGATGTAGTGTCTAAAGTCTTCAACTTCATTGAGGGATACTGGAAGTCTACAAAAGTTTTCTTCCTCATCCCATATCACATTAAAGTCTCCTCCTACAAGCAAAGGTAGTGACATATTTCTAGCAAGATTATACAAGCTATCCCACAGCTCAATTCTTTCAATAGCATTACATTTTACATATACAAAAGTGACAATGAATGAACATTGTGACTCCATGCTTGTCAGCTGCAGTGTTAGCTGTTGTTCCATGTCATTTATTATGTCTACTTCATGATCATCATCATCAAAAACCCATATCTTGTTTGATACATTGGCATAGCACATAGGCATTCCAATCTTCCGTCTACATCTCTCCAATTTTTTGGCTTTCTTCTTAGGCTCCATAATCCCAATGAACTGAAAGTGGTACTGTCTGTGCATATTGATTAGCCTCTCAAAGGCTTTCTTAGTGTTGACTGACCTCACATTCCAAAGGATTCCATTCATGATTTAGTGTGGTATTTAGATATGATCCTCCTGGTTTGGACCCCTGGCACTGCATTTTGATTATCCTTGACCTGCTTTTTCTTGCCCCTTTTGGCTGATCTCCCTGCATCCATGAACTTTGGTGATATGTCTTCTTGTCTTGCCACATTGATGAGGTTTTGAGTAGTGGATTCCTCATAAAGATCCCTTCCTATTTATGTTGTATGCTTTTCAGTAGCTCCTCTATGCTCTGTCAATTGAGTACTGATGGCTACTTGGATTAGTTTTGTGCTCTTTGTAATGTGATTCAGTTGTCATTTGTTGGCATTGTCCTCCTGTGAATTAGCAGCTACCTCCACCTTGTTCTGTGTATTCCTGCATTCATCAGTTGGATTGATCATTTTCCCAATGAGCTTTATGCTCTCAATTAGCCTATCTGTAGGTTAGCTATCAGCTTCCTTCTGAACAGCAGGACCCTTAGGCTTTTTCTTTGTAAGAATGTTGGACAAACTTACTTCTAATGTTGTGATCTCTCGAGGCCCAAGATTATTTCTAAGGAGTGAGAAGGTCTGGCGATAGAGAGAGAGAGAGAGACGAACGATACACTCGAAGCTTTTCATCACCAACAATGGCGACGCCAGACGGCGAAATCTCTGCTGGCCGGCCATCTCCGATCACCTCCCTAACCCCAGCCACTACTTTGCCCACACCCCAACCTCTAGATTACTCCCAAATCATAAAGCCATCTACCATGAACAATACAACATCGGTGAACCTTAACCAGAAAATCGAACCAATTCCTTTCAAGCGAGCAACCTTTATGCACGGACAACCCATCGTCAAATACACAGAAGTAGAGGTGACTCACATGAAAATAATCGAGGGTTTACAATATGTGGTCTTGGGTAAATTCTCATACGAGTGGCCAGATATTCAGGAACTGAGAAGAATCATCCCAATACAGTACGGAATCAAAGGCGAGTGCAACATCGGCTTCTTCAGAGACAAACACATACTTATCAGATTATCGCTATGGGAGGACTTCATCAAAATCATCTCAAAGAGCACATACTATCTTAAAGCCAAGGATGGGTACGAATATCAGATGAGACAACTAATTTATGATGCAAAATTCAAGCTCGGTGAAGAAACATCAATGGCAATGGCATGGATATCGTTCCCACATTTGCTACCTACATACTTTGAAAAGGAATGCCTTTTCTCGCTAGCTTTAGCTATTGGTAAGCCACTCCATCTTGATTTAGCAACCATAAACAAGACGATGCCTAGTTGTGCGAGAGTAAAGGTACTAGTGGATCTCTTAGCAGAATTACCCAAAAAAGTTAGACTGGACATAGAAAATGAGGCAACAGGGGAAGTCAGAACGGAATGGGTCAAAATTCAATACGATTGTATCCCCAAATACTGTAAAGAATGCAAGCTACAAGGACATGATATGATAGAATGTTGGAAGCTGCACCCGGAAATACTGGACATAGCCCTGGCAGAACAACAAAGGATTACAGAGCAAAAGAAAGCACAAGGAAAAGCAGGAGAAACAAACAATCAGCAAAGACAGGAAACAACACCATTACTGATACTGTCAAGTGGCAAAGTCGTAAGCAATGCTGGCCCTCAATGGAAGGAGGTCAAAGACAATCGAATGCAAAACAAAGCAAATTCCAAAATTGGGAAGCAAAAAATAGCAACTGTTAAGGACACTCAACAACTTCAAGTGGCAAACAAGTTTGATGCACTCAACTTTGACAATGCCAAAAATGTTGACAATCATATGGATGAAGAAAAATAAACAGACACCCCAGCAGGAACTCTCACAGCGTTGATAACAGTAGGAAACCAAGCACCAGTAGACTCCACAATGAATCCCAATTTAAGCAACTAATTGAGCTATGAGGCTACCAGTAGTAAAGCAAACTAGCTGATTTTACCAGAAGGATTAGATTTTCAAACAGGAAGTCAATTAGCTTTGGTAGCAATAACAGAACAATCACCAGCAGATCCAACATTGACTGCTACAAGGACATCAACCTATCTCAACAAACAATCAGAAAAGACACAAAATCCAACATTCAGCAAACACTCCAGCAGTAACTCACAACTGAACACCAAAACAAGCAGCAAACTGAACTCTGAGGCTACCAGCAGCAAAAGAAATTAGCTGATTATATCAGAAGGAGCAGTTGTACAAACAGAAAATCAACCAGCCTTGACAACAACAACAACTCATACACCAAAAACTTCAGCAAAGACTGCTGTAAAAACAACAAATGCAAACAGCAGCCAACAGGAAAAGGCAACTCAAGTAGGCTTAACAGAGAAAGAAATAACAGACAAAGCAACAACAAGCACAAGCAGTATGAAAGAAAGGACAAAGGAATCCACCTCACAGTGGATTCAGAGGAGTTTCTACAAAAATGCAATTAATACAAACAACACACAACAACACTGCACTACAGAAATACACAGCAGCAGTGCTCAACACATCTTCAACAATGCAGAAAACACCAATAACATACACCAACAAAGCTCTACAATAGTGCATAACAGCAGTGCATAACACAAGCTAAAACCTGCTGAAAAGAAGTCTGCAGAATTAGAAGCAGAAAGGCAGCTTGAACAAATCGCAGGGAAATTATGGGCAGACCAACAAGAGGAAGGCTCAGAAGAAGGTGAAATACCTGAAGGAATGCAAAGTAAAGAAGAAGGTACTGCTGGGACCTTTGAAGAAGAGCCTCAAAACGACAAGCAGCTGACTTTGTTGACAAAAGCAAGCAGAGATCAAGCAACTCCTAACTTTAAACAAACAGCAATCACAACACCAAAGGAAGGTTTAACTGATCAAGACCCAAATATCAGAAAAGCAATAATAAGGGCTCAAATACAAGCAATCATTAGGCCAAAAAATCTATCAATGGCAGCAGCAGCTAGAAATGTTGGAAAAGAAAAGGAACTCACAGGCAAAAACATGGATGATGAGAACACTGATCAGAATTTCAGCAACATAGCTAAGCAGGGAGATCTCTAACCAAGTCAGATCAATAAAATGAAATCAATTAGGAATCCTCTCAAAAAGCAAAGCAAGGACAACAGTGGCTCTTCAACAACAAAGACCCAACCAAGAAGAGCACTAACATATCCTAACAGAAGATAATGATTGCTATCATCTGGAACATCATATCAGTCAACACAATGCAAACATTTGAAAGACTGATCACATTTCATAATAAACATCATTTTGAATTTATTGGCATCATGGAGCCAATGCAGCAGCTCAGGAAAATGGAAAAATACAGAAGAAGAATTGGTCTGTCACAAGCTATTGCAAATGTCTCCAATAAAATCTGGGCATTCATTGATAATGCATATGGGATCACAATACTGTTAGATACAGTACAACAACTCACCTTGAAGCTCCTTACATGGAAACAAAAATGGAACTCATCCTCATACTAGTCTATGCCAAATGCACTTCAACAGAAAGAATAGAGCTGTGGGATTCATTGTATGCCTTGGCTCAAAACATAACAGCACCTTGGCTAGTAGGGGGTGATTTCAATGTCATCTATGATCAAGAAGAAAAATTTGGTGGCCTGCCAGTCCCTTTCAATGAGGTAGACGACTTCAATCATTGCATCAACATCTGTAGTTTAACAGATTTGGGGTTTAAAGGGAGTATCTTCACATGGCGAAATGGAAGAGCTTATGAGGACTACATATTAAAAAGGCTAGACAGATGCTTGGCAAATGATATTTTCCAGCAAGCTTTTCCAAAATCTGATATCACACATCTGCCCAAAATTGGCTCGGATCATAGTCCCCTCTTCCTGCAACTTGACAAGGAATCAAAAACAATTAGGAAGCCTTTCAAATTCCTTAACTTCTGGACCAAGCAGGAAACATTTGAAGCAGTGGTAGGAGAGAATTGGCAAGCAGACTTTTATGGCGACCCCTTCATTCTCTTCAACTACAAGCTCAAAAAACTAAAAAGAGCACTATTGCTTTGGAGCAAAGCAACATATGGATATATTTTCCAAAACGTAGCAAGCATGGAAGAAGTGGTTTTAGAACATGAAAAACTTTTTTAAGAAAGACCAACTGCACAAAACAGAGAAAGACTACAAAAGGTACAAGCACAGATGATCAGGTACCTAGCTATAGAAGAACAATTTTGGAAACAAAAAGCGGGTATGGCTTGGTTTATAGATGGTGACAAAAACACCAAATTCTTCCATGCTCAAGTGAATGCCAAAAATAAAAGACTTCAGTTAAGAAGAATCAAAAACAGTGCTGGCATCTGGATTGAGGAGGAGGAACAAATAGTGGAAGAAGCCATCTACTTCTACAAAGATCAATTCATAAAAAGAATAACCCCCTCTGATTTCAGGATTCTAGACAACATACAGCAAGTGATAGACACACAATAGAATGCTGAACTGACCAGAATACCAACAAAAGAAGAAGCCAAGCAAGCTGTCTTTAGCTTGAATAGAGAGAGCGCAGGGGGACCAGATGGTTTCACAGGTTCCTTCTACCAAACTTGCTGGGGAATCATAGGAGATGACATATAAAGCAGGGTCGCAGCTTTCTTATCAAGAAGACACTTACCAAAATGTGTAACTCACAAAAATTTGGTCCTTATTCCTAAGAAAAAGGAGATAGAGACATTTTCTGACTTGCGGCCCATAAGTCTTAGCAACTTCATCAATAAGATCTTCTCGAGAATCATACTTGAAAGGATGCTCGCTATACTACCTTTTCTCATCTCCCAAGAGCAAGTAGGATTTATGAAGGGCAGAACAATAGTTGAAAATGTTCTCCTAGCACAGGAAATCATTACTGACAGAGGGCAAAGAACAAGAACAGGGCCAAATGTTGTCATCAAGTTGGACACGACCAAGGCATTTGATAGATTATCCTGGCTATTCATGACAAAAATTCTAAGGAAAATGGGTACTAATGAAGCCTTCATTGGCATGATCTTTGACATCATGGGTAACAACTGGTATTCAATCCTTATCAATGGTCAACCTCATGGTTTCTTCAAATCAACAAGAGGTGTCAAACAAGGAGATCTATTATCACCTACTATGTTCATCATGGCTGCTGAAGCTCTTCGAAGGGACTAAATGCACTTCACCAAAATCCCTACTTCAGTGGCTTTGGAATGCCCAAATGGAGCCCAAAATCAATCGCCTGTCTTATGCAGATGATATGATCATCTTCTCGTCTTCTAATGCCACCTCACTACAACTGATAATGGAGGTTCTGTGTGCATATGAAGCAGCCTCAGGTCAGCTAATCAACAAAAGTAATCTGCCATTTATATGCATTACTCGGCTAACACAGAGGTAACATCAAAAGTAGAAAGAATTACAGGCATCGGAAGACAGGACTTTCCATTTACTTACCTAGGCTGCCCTATATACTACTCCAGAAGAAGGATCATATACTATCAGAACATAGTTAATAAGGTACGAGGCAGACTGCAATCCTGGAAACGCAAACTACTCTCAATTAGAGGCAGAGCTATACTGATTAACATGTATTGCAAAGCATGCCAGTACATCTACTATCAGCAGTAAATCCTCCAAAGCAAGTAATCAACAAGCTTCACAAACTCTTTACACAATTCTTTTGGAGTAGCACAGTGGGAGGTAACAGGAGACACTGGTCTTCATGGAATAACTTATGCATTCCTTGTGAGGAAGGAGGAGCAGGATTTCGATCCCTACACGACATGTCCAAGGCCCTCTTTTGTAAATTGTGGTGGAATTTCAGAACTAAGCCCAGCCTCTGGAGTGCATACATGTGTCAAAAATACTGCAAAAAACTTAATGCAGTAATTGTTTTATGGAAAAGAGGATCACAAACATGGAAGAAAATGCTAGAGTGCAGAGAGATCATAGAACATCAAATCACCTGACAAATCAAAATGGGATCCTCACTCTTCTGGTATGACAATTGGACTAGACTAGGAGCACTCTACTTCATAGTGCCAGCAAACTTCCCAATTGATGAATCAATACAAAATGTGAATAATGTCCTGCAAAATGATAATTGGAATATGCAACAACTATCAGAATCTTTGCCACAAGAAATGGTAGAACACATAGCAACTTCAATAAAGCCTCCAAACATGAGAGACACTCTAGACATCCCATACTGGATGCTACAGAACCAAGGACAAATCACAGTCAAAACTGCTTGGGAATACCTCAGAAGAAGAGAAGAACCAAGAAGAGCATATAAGATGATCTGGGTTAAAGGGATTCCTTTCAAGATTGCTTTCTTCATATGGAGAGTCTGGAGGGCAAAATTTCCACTAGACGACCTCATGAAAAGATGGGGCTACCAACTGCCTTCAAGATGTTGGTGCTGCACGGAACCAAAGGAAGAACCATGGTACATCTCTTCTTCACCTCCAACACTACCACCAAGGTATGGAAATACTTTTTGCAAAGAGCAGGAATAGCACTCGATGGACTAACCTTCCATCTAGCAATAACTAAATGTTGGACAACACAAGCAGTCAACAGAATCAAACCAATGCTGCAGGCACTTCCTTCATGCATTGTATGGGAAATCTGGAAAAGAAGAAATGGCTACAAGCATGGAGAACCAGTCTCAGCTGGCAGAAATATATACCAAATCTTCACAGCACTACAAGCCCTAGTCAAAACCAGAAAGCCAAGAATCAATGCCCCACACAAATGGCATGACCTCCTACACATGCTGGAAAACTACACCCCAAGACTAAACTTCAACAAAGTCATATAGGAATTCCCCATGCAAGGATGGGTAAAGGTCAACATTGATGGAGCATCAAAAGGAAATCCTGGAAGAAGTTCAATAGGATACTGTGTGAGAAATGAAACAGGGGAGCTACTATATGCACTTGGCACAGAAAGCACATAGGAAACAAACACAGTAGCAGAAGCAATAGCCATCACTGAAGCTCTGAGCTACTGCAAAGCACAAAGTTTTTCTCACATATGGCTGCAAAAGAAATTCCATGCTACTAAACAACAACACAAATGGCATTTGGAAACCATCCCGGTGCATAGCTGACCAAGTAGAAGAGATTTTCCACCTAAAAGAATCCCTTACACTAATAGTAACTCACACATATAGGGAAGGGAACAAGCTGGCTGATCATCTAGCAAACTATGCACTGGAAGTTGGAAGAATTGAGTGTCACCACTTTTGCCAACTTGACTCAATAGGTAGAAGAATCCTGAATGCTGATAAATCACAATGCCCATACATAAGAGTGAAGGTAGCAAAATAGCAAGTTGTACACTGTGTCAATACATATTAGTGCAGGACCTCAACAATGAGCACAAGGATGAACAGAGAGCAATGAAAAGCTGGTATAACAGTAGAAAAATGAGTTCATCTGCAACACTTCCTAACAGTCATAGCTGGCTTCTATGTGTGGCTTGGATGAAGAACAGGCTGGAATCATCCTTTTATTCTTATGAGATGACTGTTTTAGTTTTGCAGGAGGACTTGATTGCAGGAATAACAAAAGGAATGCTCCTTTCACAGAGCATAACCTTACCATCAAAAAAGAACCTGTGCATCACAAGATCACAAGATACTCAATTGCAGCAACCTCACTCTTTTTTCATAACTTCTTGGCTAGTTTTGCAGGGTAATTGCAGAAGCATTGACAGCAAAAGTCAGCAATTTGTACAGCCAACTGAGACCAGCAGCACCAGAGAGTGGATTGCAGGGATAGCAGAAGGAATTCCCCTTCACAGAGCATAACCTTAGCACCAAACAAGAACCAGTCCATCACAAGCTCACTGGATATTCAACTGCAGCAACTTCATCCTTTTTCCATAATTTCTTGGCTAGTGTTGCAGGGATATTGCAGAAGCATTAACAGTAAAAGATAGCAAACTGAGCAGCCAATTTAGAACAGCAGTACCAGTGACAATAGTAATGCCTCCAGTGAGATCAGCAGCACCAGTAAAAGACAAAGGATAGAACTCAAGCAGTAGTTATTTTGTTTCAGCAACAACACCACTGATCATGCTATGACAAAAATCTTCACCGCTGCAACAAAGGCTAAAGAAGATATAAACACAGCAGAGATGTTCTTTCCAGCAGAAATCAGAAAGGCAGAAAACACCAAGGCCAACGAAGGACCACCAGCAGTTTCTATAATTTTTCTACTAGCTCTACAGGGATATAGCAGAAACACAGACAGTAAAAGGCAGCTATCTGAGCAGCTAAGTGAGAACAGCAACACCAGTGACAATAGTAGTGTCTCCACTGAAAGCAGCAGCACCAGTGACAAACAAAGATTAGAACCCAAGTAGCAGTTATCTTGCCTCAGCAACAGCAGCCATGCCACCAACAAAGATGTTAGAATTGATCAGGATATGACCATATTCCCACAAATGCAGCAATTTCTAAAGGGGATACAATCACAGCAGAGGTGCAACTTCCAGCAGAAACCAGGAAGACAGAAAACATCAAGGCCTAAAAAAGGAAAAACAGCAATACCAATAGGTCGAAGCACAACCAGCAGCAAGAACCTCAAGATCCTCACTAACAACAACAGGGAAAATCATCACATGAAAGCAGGAAAAAGGAAACATTTCAAGCCTTCAACACAACCAAGCATAAAACATCAACAACACTACCAACAAATATACAGAAATAATAGACCTCTTAAAAGTAGTTGTCCACATAGGACCAGATTATTGGCGCAGTTGCATTGTGTGGTATTAGCACCTCGAGTGCTCAGTCTAATACAATTGCATATATCATCATGTTCCTATACCCACAATACTCTTCACTGGAACACCACAATTCAGAATTCTCACAAACACAAGCATCCCAACCATATCTGTACCAGAAGCGAAAGCAACATCAATAAAAGCAGCAGAAGAAACAGGAGCACCATAACCAGTCAACCTCCAGTTTCGCAGAAATACACCTCAAATGGCCACAGTAGCAGAAGCAACATCACAGGCAGCACCCTATGCATATTAGCCAAATTAATCAGCAGAAACATCAACAATTTGAATCAAGGCAGCAGCAACGCAAATAAACCATATCATGCAAAGGAAACAAGCAGCAACAGATACTACAAGTAGGAATGCCAACAACAATAATCAAAGTAGACTCAACAACAGATTCAGCATCATTCACTGGGCTACCTCTCTTCAACTCCATCATACAGGTAGCAACAATATCAACAGGAATAACAACTGCACCACAAACAGCAGTAATGCCAAAGCCAACACCAACATGAAAGACCCAAAGCACAACAGGACAAACACACATCATAGCAGCAGCCCCAACACTAATAGTCCCAAACAACCACAGCCAACAACTCCACCAAGCAGCCTCAAGACACACATGGATGGATATCTTCAACTTGGCTTTCCCTGCATCAGGAGACAAAGCGAAACTGAAGATAACTCGCGCTCTTTTGCTATTTTTTTTCAAAACTCTAATAACACTGATTTCTGTTAGAGGTACATAGGGAAGACCAAATCTCACAATCATTTGGTCACAATAGGAACATATGTACTTTTTTGTATAGACGACCTAGGAAAATTTGTACATACGACTGTCTATTACAAAATGGACAATCGTCACATTACAATATGTCTAACCTCTTACTATTGCCTAGGTACTTATAGTCAACACTTTAAGAGGACCATAAGTACATGTACTTTCTTTTGGGAGGTATGGTCGATGTCCCCCTCCACTTTTGTACTTTGTTTTTAATTAATAAAAACCTTATTTAAATTAAAAAAAAATGTTGTGATCTTCTTGTAACATCCTTGTCATTATTCTTGCTTTGAGGATCTTCCATTGTGCCTTGTTGCTTTGCCTTGCCATTTACACTTTGTACATCTAATTCGTCTTCCTCATCAGTTGAATCTTCATCACTTCCCATGCCATCTGGTGCTGCTTCTTCTTCTGATCCTTCTTCTATTTGTTCACTCCATAGCTTGCCTTCACTGAGTTGAATTCTCTCAGCCTCATTCACCTCTGGTATTATAATGTTAATAGATTGTGAGGGAATCCCTTGGCATGATTGGTTTGTTATGACATTGTTGACAAAGGCTCTGTTGACCCAATGTCCTGTTAATTCTTTGATTTTAGTAGCTAGTGCTTTGTCTCCATTTCCATTTCCCTCTGCTTGTGTCTTAGTAATCGGTAGTGGCTTGTTAGTACCTGGAGTTGAAGTTAACTGTGCTGCCATTGAAGCATGTATACTTCCTCCCACTACTTCTTCAAATACAATCAGTTGATTATCTTCATTAGCTCTGCTTTGCTCCATTTCCAGTACTGCAAACTTATTGTTTTGTCTGAATTTTCTCTGAAAAACAATGTTTGCTGGCTTAGACTCCAACCTCCCTTTGGATTACTCTGCTACTTTCTTGTCTTTGGTTTGTGCTCGATTAACTTCTTTCCATTGTAAACTAGTGTTGCCAACTACTTTACCACTTGATAGGATCATTACAGGTGCTGCTTCTTTTGCCTTCTCCTTAGATTTCTGCTTCTCAACAGAGCTGTCATTTAGCAACTCAGGATGAAGTTTCCAACATTCTAACATATCATGGCCTTGCACCTTGCACTGTTTACAGTATTTGGGTATGAAATCATACTGAACTTTAATCCATTCATTTCTTATGCTCTATGTAGCTTCATTCTCAATATCCATACGAACTTTCTTTGGTAGTTCAGTTAACAAATCGACTAATACCTTGACTCTTGCACAATTGCACGAGTCTTGTTGATTTTTGCCATGTCTAAATGCAATGGCTGTCCAGCTAGTGAGGGTAAATAAAAGAGGCATTCTTTAACAAAATTAGTAGGCAGTAGATTAGGAAATGAAATCCAAGCCATTGCTTTAGATGTTTCTTCTTCTTCTTTGAATTTGACATCATATATCAATGTTCTCATCTGATACTCGTATCCATCTTTTTCCTTTAGATAGTATACTACCTTCAATGTAAAATTGATAAAGTCTTGCCATAGCGTCCATCGAATTAGCACATGCCGATCTCTGAGCAATCCAATATTACAATCACCATTAATTCCAAGCTGAGCAGGAATTAATCTTCGCAACTCTTGAATATCGGGCCAACCATAAGAGAACTTTCCAATTACCGCATATTGAAGACCTTTGATTATGCTCATTCAATCGACTTCGGCCTCTGTAAACATAACAAAAGGCAAGCCTTGTAAGAAGGTTGCTCTTTTGAATAGGATTGGCTCAACTCGAACTGTCGAATTAGGGTTCACTGTCGAGGGCGAGTTTAGAGTCGTAGGTTGGAAGAGACGACTGTAATTGAGTGGTTGTTGAGTGGTTGTAGATGTGGTGGGAGGTTTGGAAGTGAGAGGAGGAGGTTCGCCAGCCGGCGTCGCCATGGCTGCTCGATAGAGCTCGCGATTGTATCGTCTCTCAGTCGCCTCTTCTTCGCCTAAATCGCCAGAATTTCCTATTTCCCCTTTTGATGCTTCACACAAGTGTTTTTATGGTTTTATGACTTACTGCATTGATTAGATTCTTTCGGGGAAGATTTCGGGTTGATTTGGACCCTTTGATTCTTGAGTTAGAAGCTTAAGTTAGAAATGTTGACCAAATTTTGACTTTTGTGAAAACAATCGGGTAATGGTGTTGGGATGGCTATGATAGCATCGTATCATAATTTTGGACTTTAGTGTATGCTCTGAATCAAATTTAAAGGTTCGTAGGTTGATTTGTGTTGTTTCGCCGAAATTTGGCAATTTAAAGTTGTAAAGTTTGACCGTAGGTTGACTTTCTCTATCGAGTTTGGAATTTGATTTTGGGACTAGGAATAGGTTTTTCATGCTATTTAGAAGTTGTCTGCAAAATTTAGTATCGTTTGGAGTTGATTTGATAGGATTCAGACGCCTGGTTGTAATTCTAGAAGTTCTTGAAATTTACTTTGAAATTCATACGTTTTTGTGTCCTATTAGATGTTACATTTGTGTTTTGATCACGCGAGCGAGTTCATATGATGTTTTTAGAATTGTGTATATGTTTGTTTTGGAGCTCCGAGGCCTCGGATAAGTTCCGGATATGTTACAGAATGAATTGAACAAAAAATAGAAAATCTGGTGGGCTGGTGCTCTGATGTCGCAATTGTGAGCACCAGCCTCGTATTTGCGAACATAACATGGGGGTCTCTGGTGTCGCAATTGCGACATCTTGTTCGCATTAGCGAACAGTAGGCCTAAGCTAGGTAGTGCGCATTTCCGACTAAACTGTCGCATTTGCAATGGGACAGGGTTTGCATTTGCGAACACATTTGTCACATTTCGAAGTCCCTATAGGCTGAGCAGCTGCCGCATTTGCGAGGAATGAACCCATGTCGCCATTGCATAATCTGATGTTGATCAAAAGGGTTGGGAGTCAGGATTTTTCAACATCTCTTCTCATTTTAGAACCCTAGACTCGGTAGGAAGCAATTTGGAGAGGGGATTTTCATCTACAATCATTGGATAAGTGATTCTAACCAATTTCCAACTATATTTCATCGATATATCTTAGATTTAACATTAAAATCATGTAGATCAAAGTAAAATTTTGTGAAACTTTGTCAAGTTTTTGAAAAATAAAAATTTGAGTTTTGAGAGTCGATTTGGACTCGGATTTTAAAACTAACCACATATATGAACTCGTGGGTTATAGATAGTCGGGATCTATCCTTGGACACGTGTTTTGACCAGAGGGCCCTGGTTGTCTTTTGTTGACTTTTTGGAAAAAGTGTAAAGATCATAGCTTTATCTATTGTAATTATTTTCCCTTGTTTTGTTTGATGATATTAAGTCAATTTTGGTGCGATTTGAGCCTTGTGGAGGCGAATTTGAGGGGAAAAGCTACTTTCGAGGGTTGAGTTAGCCTAGTTGAGGTAAGTATCTTGCCTAACTTTATGTGGAGGAACTATCCTTTAGGATTTGGGATTGATTGTGTTATTTGTGCGATGTGAAAACCGTATATGCAAGGTGACGAGTGAGTACTCTGGTTATACGTGGTATTTGACATGTTTAGACTACTTAGACTATTTCCATGCTTTTATTTAATTGTCTTATCATGTTTTAAATTCTCATAGTCAATCTACTCTTACTTGTGTTCTTCTATCCTTACATGCCTTAAATGACTTTGTTAACACTTGTTCTACATCTTACTTGATATTTTGCTCTTATGCTTTAGTTGAAGTTGGTTCCTCTCTCATTGTTACATATTATCTCTTCCATTGTTGACTTATCCTAATTTGAAGTCATTGTTACATGTTATCACTTCCATTTGATTATCCTTAATTGAAGTCATTGTTATATGTTATCTCTTCCATTGGGAGTTATTCTTATAAATATCGTGGTTATACATTATATCTCTCATTGTTGAGTTATTGGATTTGAAGTTGTGAAAGACGTTATCACATTGAGGTGAAGTTTTTAATTGTTGAGATATCCTTCTTCTTGAGAAATTTACGTTCATTGTTATTGTTGATACTCATGCATACATTGTGGTTGAACCATGGGCTATTGTTGTGAAAATATTGATATTGTTAATTATTGGCAAGTTGTGGCACATAGGAACTTGTGGTACAAGTTGTTATTGTGATGTGATATCGATGCGCATGTGGCGATATAAGGATAGGGGTTAATGTGCATGCAGCGGCATAAGGTGGGACTTATGTGCGTGTTGCTTGTAGGGGTATTACTTGAAGCCACGCAGCGTAATAAGGTGGGCTATAGTGCGTGTAGCTATTTCGGTAAAAATGTTTTCAAAACTATGTAAATGTAAGGCTCACATGGCTGTATAAGGAAAGATTGTGATTGAAATTGTGAAATATGAAGATGAGGCGGTACCTCGCTTGTGTTTCTTTTTGTGTACGAGGCAGCACCTCTTTTGTGATTCTTGTTGTTTATCTCATATTGTAAAGAATTATTGGTGCAACACTTCTTGTTGCTTTTAGTCTTCCTTGTCTTATCAGTTTGGATCCGTATTAGACTATGATGGTTCTCTTTCACTACTTCCTTTCTGTTATCTCTATGCTTACAATTTCGGCATTAGTCTATGTTATTAACTTGATTCGTATCAGTTATTTCTCTGCCTCAATTACTTCTGGTTATTACATTTTCTTTCTATTTATTATTTCCTAGTAGGTGTCTTGACCTGGCCTCCTCACTACTCTACACGAGGTTAGGCTTGATACTTACTAGGTACCGTTGTGGTGTACTCATACTATGCTTCTACACATCTTTTTTTGCAGATCCAAGTATGTCTGCTCGTGCTGAACATTAGTGTTGATTGTAGTTGTTTTCTGGAGACTTCAAGGTATACCTTCTTGGCGTTCGAAGGCCTCGGAGTCACCTTTCGTTATCCTTATAGTATTGTTGTTTCCTTTATTAGACAGTATTGCAATAGGTGTCTTGGAACATTCAGTAGAAGTAGATGACTCAGTTTCACCGGGTTTTGGGAGCATTGTAGTTATGTTTCAGTTATCGAGATATTGATGAGAATTGTTTGTTTATATCATGTCTTAACTTTTATTTCTATCATAATTTCTCATTGTTAGGATTACTTAGTCTTAGAGACTAGGTTTTATCACGACATCCTAAGGAGGGGAAATTGAGGTCTTGACAAATTGGTATCAGAGCTCTAGCTTCATAGGTGTTACGAGTAATAAGTGGGTTTAGTAGAGTATTGCGGATCGGTACGGGACGTCTGTACTTATCTTCGAGAGGTTACGGAACTGTTAGAAAAACTCCACTTCTTTGATTCCTTATCGTGCGAATTGGTTGACTTCAAAATCTAAATCTTTGACTTTTGATTTTTTCATACATGGACACGTACTGCTGGATCTGACGATTAGATACCCGCGCCCCATGCTAGAGCCGCGAGAGGCTAGGTCCGGGGCAGAGGCTGAGGAGGGGCACGTGGAGGCACCCGATGAGCCACAAATAGCTCCAGTTAGGGGGTCGGCACCCGAGGCGCCTATTGCCACCCCTGCATTTCAGGAGACCCTCGCACAGTTCTTGAGCATGTTCGATACTCTAGCTCAGGAGGGGTTGATTCCACTTACACCGGCCACATCTCAGGCTGGGGAAGGTCTCAGACTCCCACGGCCCGTACTCCAGAGCAGCGTATCCATGTTGATTAAGTCCTAAAGGTTATGCCAGCACAAACTATTGTTCCGGTTTAGCCCGAGTTAGGGCAACGACATCTAACGAGGAGCAGGTTAGTCTTGAGAGGTTTAAGAAATTCATCCTCCTACCTTCAGTGTCTTAGTTCAGAGAATGCATATGATTTTCTAGAGAAGTTCCACTGTATTCTCCGCACCATGGGTATTATAGAGACGAACGGAGTGGCTTTCACTCCATTCTAGCTTTCTGGAGCGGCATATCAGTGGTGGCAGATTTATGAGGAGGGTAGCCCAGCCGATGCAGCATCACTTGCATGGACTTATTTTCTAGAGATGTTCTTGAGAGAGTTTGTTCTCCAGACCCTTCGGGATGCATAGGCGCACAAAGTTTGAGCAGTTGCACCAGGACACTATGTCAGTGTCAGAGTGTGCTGTTAGATTTAGTGATTTGTCCAGACATGCACCTACTTTGCTTTCTACATGGAGGGAGGGAGTGCCCCGATTCATTGAGGGGCTCAACTATTTTATTAGGTTCAGCATGGCTCGAGAGGTAGTGACAGATACCCCATATCAGTAGGTGGTAAAGATCGCATGGAGGTTAGAGGGTATCCGAGGACGTGAGAGAGGGGACAGGAGGCTAAAGGCCTCGAGGTACAGGAGGATTTGGTGGTGGTCAAGCCGTAGCTACAACCCGTCATGATAGAGACTATGTAATATTTCCAATTCATTCAACACTTCCAGCTTCTAGTGGTACTCCGGCTATCCCAAGATCTCAGGTTGCACACTTAGCTCAGGCACTTTCTAGTGCACCTCCTATACGGGGTGCCTTCAGCGGTCAGTCCAGCCGACCAGGCCCGAGCCAGTCCCAGCAGCCACACCCACTAAGAGCTTGCTTTGAGTGTTGTGATATGTTACACCACGCGGTATTATGTTACACCATGCAGTATTACGTCAATGTTACTCCTCGCAGTATTACGTCGATGTTATACCCCGTAGTAAAATAAGGATTGGTTATGATGTTAAAATTATATATGCTAGCATGTAAATATGCATAATACACATGATTAACATAATATAGGTCCTATAATTAGTAGAGAAATGTTGAGGTGCTTCTGTGTATATATATATTCCTTGTAAAAGATCTATTGCCAAGTAAAGACACACATTGCCTCTTCCACCGTCCAAGGCACTTTAGCCATTACAAATTGATATATATCAAGTCTTAAAAGGGAAGGAAGTCATTTTCGAAGCTTCTATAAGTATACAATTCCTATAAGCACCATCTCAATCAATTAGAAGCTCTTTACAATTGCACCAATCAGACAACTCTCTTTAAGGCAATTATTTTGCAATTTTCCTCTTGGTTTGGAGGTTTTATTTGTAAAGGTGTTGGGAAGGCTTATCTCCAGTTCATCCTATCCCTTTTCTTCAAATAATTATGGTAAGAATTCAACAATCATTCTAGATAAGTTCACTTTCAACTCGGAAAAATCCACTTTAAATCCTTATTGATGTAGAAATAAAGGTTGTTGTAGTGTATTTGAGGAGGATTTGGTTGTCTTGAAGGGATAGAAATATAGTTATAAATATGTGTATGTGTTTTCATCCTTGTTGTTTAAGATGATGTCATACTCTACTCCATGTATTTGAGGTCATTTGGATCATAGTTTGGTTATTGATGAAGTGTTGCAGTTATTGAACGATTTTGAGTGATTTCTTAAGGTATCCTATAAATGAAAATTGTAAAGTATTGTTGTTTGTCATGGTTGGTGTGCTGTAAGTAGAGGAGAAGAGCTAGTAGTGTTCAAATGCCATTGTAGGATTGACACGCCCCAAACCTGGGGCAGCGTGGCTGGCACTCGGTGCCGTAATACCCCGAGAGAACCACTTTGTAACTCATGATCATTCAACGAAAAATAGAACATACATAGGCCGACTTGGCTAAATTGATTCTTTCTCTAGCTATCATGGACCGACATAGCCACAACTCGTTATATGTAATTTTAAGTGAGCAAATGATGTATCAGCGAGCCATTGTACACAAAACACGAATACACTCGGGCCGTCAAGGCCTCTGACATGCTGTACATACTGAACCTGTGTCTACATAGCCTCTAAGAGTATATGACATCAAAATATGGTCAGGATAGGATAGTGACCTACGCATAAGTATATATATACATAGGACAGTTTGATAACCTCTAGGCTCGGCTGTACTCCGGTTGAAATGGAGCTTTGCCAATCCTCAGCTGGATATCAACTCTGTCTATGATAAGAGCCTACCAAACGGGATACCTGAACCTACAGGCATGAATGCGGTGCCCCAACTATGGGACATTTGTACAAAGAAACATACTAAGTATACAAGGCAGATAACATGTGAATAAATAAATTGAAATTGAACTGACATGTATATATGATATACTAGAAGTAATCTAAAGGGTCAATGAAATCCTAGAATCATACTTATAATATTCTGACTCGTAACATATCTAAGTATTGAACTATCCAACTTACCTTGCATAATGATGTAGACTAAAAAGGGAAGGCTTCGTTGGCCGAGAACATATAATGTTGCGACTGTCATATATACATCTAATTCATGTTAGGATATACCTGAACTTGTACCCATATGCTATTTGTACTAGAAACCATCATATTATGGAGCTTCATCTAAAACATTTTTCTAGCCATCATACGTTATATCTGAATACTTACATCGGACAGATCAAACATCTCTAGGGCTACACTGAAACATAAAAGTGGCACTTACGTGTTTCATAAGAGACCGTCCGTAAGGATCACTCATAAATATGAATAACTAGTGGCTCGTGCACGTAACATAGTAGACCGTCCGTACGGCTCATAGACCATCCGTACGGCTCATATACTGCAACTTAGACTGTCCATAACCAATTTTCATTACGCACCTAAGCGTTCATAGACTGTCTATAGGCTTCACTGTACACCTGCATTCATAGACCGACCGTAAGGATCATGTCTTATACATTATTCATTTCATATCACTCATGCAGACATCATTCTATCATCAATAGATAAACTCGTAGTCTTAAACATACAAGTTCGTGAGTAAATCTTTACAATAACCAATCCTTATTCCTTAGCCACATTCTACGTCATCGTTCGTATTCTATATTATTTGGCCATAAAGAATGTTGTAACTATATTTAAATAGCACTTCTATACTTATTTCATATCACGACTCATTTCTGGGATTACATGATTCTTTCTACTTATAGCTATGTAATATTCTTAGCTTGTGAGGCTACTCGTTATACACACACACACACACACACACATATATATATATATATATATTTATATTCATCAATACGTAACAAGAGCTGCGGGACTTACGCTCTATCTAATTATATTCTTATTGTTAAACTTCTCATATTCCATAATTTATGACTCCATAGGTAACACATATCGTCTCTTAATATCACCCTCATATATATTCAACCTTATTTAACTTGAGAGCAATGTAACTATCTTCGTGAGTCTTTATAAATTTCGTGAACACAAACGTGTATGTATTGGAAGTTGTGCCATTCTTTAGGTCGAAACATTCTTATCATTCTGCAACCTATACATTATGCTACCTTGTTGAACTATTAATATATAACTATCCCTCATTATACAGACACTATATTGCTTCTAATTCGTCGGACCATTCGTACATAATGTTTAATTAACATCTCGACACCCTGTTACATATACAAGACAAAGACCTTTAGGAAGGCACTATTTACTCCTTAATCATTGGTATAATACGTATACAAAGCCTCGTCCCCTTGAATTCCTTATAATAGCAACATAACTTTCAGAATCATGCCAAAGAAAAGAAAGGAAGACCTTATATACCTCAAAATATCCCGTCTAATGATCAAACTAACTTAATTTGCAGCTCCTGTGTCTACAAGAAATGAACAATACTTTCATTACAATACGAATGCCATAACATATTGCATTTGAACGACACACTTTATTCTACGATATAACGGACAACACCTCCCCGGTTAATAAGACTTCCCACAAGTTACAACAACTAACCAAAGCCCAAACAACATCAACAATACTCATAATAAGCCTTTCAAAACACTTTGACAATCCCGACGAGTGGCAAGCTCAGTGTGTGACTAAACAACTATAGTTTTAAACCTCTTCTTCCTTCTAGAATTTATCAACACCATGAACCGCCACATATTCAATTATCCCTACTAATTTTCAGCCACAATACTGTCACGACCCCGGATTTCCCACCCTCGGGAGTCGTGATAGCGCCTACTGGTGAAAGCTAGGCCAGCCAATAAATTACTTTGTTTACCACATTATCATTCATAATCAATTCATCTACTTTCATCCATGAATATACAACCATGATTTAACAAACAAAATGCGGAAAATAGTTTAAATAGGACCTCTTTTACAAACTACCCAAGACCTGGTGTCACAGTTTCACAGACTCTCTAAGAATACTACAAACAAGGTCTTTGAAAGAAATAACCAAAAGTGCTGTTTCCGAACTATATGGAATAAACAGTTAAAAGGAATGGACAGAAGACGCCAAGATCTGCGAACGTCTGCCGTACTACCTTGGGTCGCCTGAAAAGTCACACAAAAGCTGGAAGTCCTTTTACTGTCCGACACCTGCGGCGCCAGGATCTGCACAAAGGAGTGCAGAGTGTAGTATCAGCACAACCGACCCCATGTGCTGGTAAGTGTCTGGCCTAACCTTGGCGAGGTAGTGACGAGGCTAGGACCAGACTCCAGATAAACCTGTTAGACTTAGACATATATGCATCTACGACAGATAACAAAAGTACATCAACAAAATAAATAGAGAAAGGAAAATATGCATCGCAATAACAAATCAATGAAAGCAAACAGATCAATAACTTTCAAGGAGGAACATTGCCATTTGGCCTTTAACACAATAATATGAAACATAAGCCATCCTTTCCTCCAGTAACCTCTTGTTGCAGGCGTGCAACCCGGTCCCACTTACAGTAACCTCTTGTGGCAGACGTGCCACCCGCTCCCACATATATCACATCCCGTGGCAGGCGTGCCACCCGCTCCTACTTACAATATCCTGTGGTAGGCGTACCACCCGCTCTCACTTTCACAATATCACGTGGCAGGCGTGCCACCTGCTCCCACTTACACAATATCTCATGGCAGGCGTGCGACCCGCTCCCACTTACATAATATCCCGTGGCAGGCGTGCCACCAGCTCCCACTTACATCATCACAGCAATCACAACAAATTTCCAACAAGAGAACAATGCATCACATCAAACTTCCAATTAGGGAAATAACAACATCAACAACCATCCTAGCCAGGGGGAAATCAGCTATAACCAAACCATACTAGACTCCTATTTAACAAAATTAATGTTAATAATTCATTACTGTCTATGTTTATCAATTAACCTACCAACTCGATTATCTTTTTGTTAAACCTAGACACGTCGCTACTATTATGACACCGGACCCCTTTTTAAACTCCTATGAACTCCTAAGACGCTACCCATGACTTAGACACGAAACCTCTAGTTATCCCTTAACAATTTCTTATTTAACTAGTTCATTTAACACTCTAAATTATGATGAAAAGGAGAACATAACCCATAATCAATAGGGACAATTACAATGCTCAATTCATGTGGTAGGCGTACCACCCGCCCTCATTTCATAATGTCTCGTGGCAGGCGTGCCACCCGCTCCCACTTATATTACAATAATATCACGGATAACATCCGGCGATTAGAACCATAATTGTTCTTGCATCTCAGCAATATCACAATTAACTTTCAACAATTATAATTTTAATGTACAATAATTATCAATATACGACCCACGGTCATGCTTGACATCAATGTATAGGTACTCGTCAACATACCTATACGTTGTTCTCAACGAGAAACAATTTAGCACGTAGCACATAATTTCTAATTCCTCAAGCTAAGGCTAGAACGGACACTTACCTCGCTTGGCAATTGAATTCAAGGTTTCGACAAACCTTTGCCTTGAAAATTTGCGTCCGAAGGCTCCAAATGTAGTCATAAACAATTTATTACGTTCAATACCCATGATAGACACCAATTTCCATTGAAATCTACAAACTTTCAGGGGAAAATCCCGAAATTAAACTCAAAATTGACAGTGGGGTCCGTCTTTCGTAATCGTACAAAACCCACAAAATGTAATGACCCATTACAATACGAGTCCATGCATATAAGGTTTGTCAAATTCCGACACCGGATTGACCTTCAAATCCAAATTTCGTACTTAGAAATTTTGGGAAGAAATCCAGGTCTTTCTTCCACAAATTCATGGATTTAAGATGTAATTAGGCATGGAATCATGATCTAAGAGGGATTTAGGGTAGAGAACACTTACCCCGATGTTTCTCTTGAGACTCCCTCTCTATTCGTTCAGAAATTCGCTTCGATTCTCGTCTTAAGGCCCCAAGTAAGTCAAAGGTGACACAACCCCTTCCTTTACAAGATTATCCATGAAGATCTTCTTTGAATGTGGTTTTGTGGTTGATTTATGGTGATTCTTTGGTGTTTGAAGATGTTTTCTCTCGTGGGTATCGAATTGGATCTTGTTGGGCAAAATGAACATTGAGTTCTACTTAAAAGCATCAGAAAATCGGGTTAAAACGCCTTCTTTAGGTCAAAAATGCGATCTGATTTGCCAAAAATGCGGACCGCATTTCCCTTTTGCGGTTCGCATTTTGGTCGCATTTTTCCCAAGTTCTGCTTTACTCTGCGACCAAAATGCGGTTCGCATGTCGATTCTGCGATCGCAGAATCGACATGTCGGCAGCATTTTTCCTCGTCGCGAAAATAGGCATAACTTCCTCATACGATGTCCGAATTGGACGATTCTTTTTGATATGGCTCCGAAATTTCGATACGGATATAATGCTTCAAAAAAAACTGAATTTGGAGTTCATTTTCATAATTTTATACTAATTAATCTTGAAGGTACGATGTTGACGCCTTCTTGAAATGCCAAAACTAAGCCCCGTCAACCACTCAACATCCATCCAAGATCCTCGGGACTTTAACCAAACATGAGCACATATCCTATAACCTTACTAAAACTTGTTCCAACCATTAGAACGCTAAAATCAACATCGTATTATCAAGTTCGCATAGGATTCAAGTCTAAGGATTTCAAAAATTTCTAAATCGTTCTTTTGATCCGAACCTGACCAAAGCACGTCCAAATGACCTGAAATTTTGCACAGAAGTCTTAAATCACATATTGAAGCTACAGCAACTTTCGGAATTCCATTCCGACTTTCAGATCAAAATTTCGCCTATCAACCGGAAATCGTTAAAATTCGAACTTCACCAATTCAAGCCTAGTTCTATTCGGGTTCTCCAAAACACATTCTGGTCACTCTCCTAAGTCATAAATCCTCTCCCGAACCTAACCGAATCATCGGAATTCACATCCGAACCTTCTAACTCATAAGTCAACCTACGGTTGACTTTTACGACTTAAGCTTTCTTGAACGAGACCAAGTGTCTCATTTCTTACCGCTTTACTCCGAGTGCAACTTACTCAACTTAATTTCACATAATATAAATAACAAAGTAAAATGGGGCAAAAAATGGGTCATCACATTCTCCCCCTCTTAAAAAAAACGTTTGTCCTTGAACGAGTCAAGAAGCATACCTGAAATTTCAAAGAGGTGTGGATATCTGCTCTGCATCTCTTGCTCGGTTTCCCAAGTAGCCTCCTCCACGGGCCGACCCTTCCACTGAACTTTCACTGAAGATATCTCCTTGGACCTCAACTTCCGAACCTGACGATCGAGAATTGCCACCGGCTCCACCTCATAGGTCAAGCCATCATCCAAATGAATCGTGTTGAAGTCCAAGATATGTGATGGGTCCCCAATGTACTTTCTGAGCATAGAAACATGAAATACTGGGTGCACACTCGACAGATTGGGTGGCAAAGCAAGCTCATACGCCACTTCCCCAACTCGTCGAAGTACTTCAAACGGTCCAATAAACCGAGGACTCAATTTCCCTTTCTTTCCGAACCTCATAACGCCTTTCATGGGCGAGACTTTCAGCATGACTTTCTCACCAACCATGTAAGACACATCTCGAACCTTTCTATCGGCGTAGCTCTTCTGCCTTGACTGCGCTGTACGAAGCCTCTCCTGGATTACCTTCACCTTTTCTAGAGCATCCTGCACCAGGTCAGTCCCCAATAGTCTAGCTTCGCCGGGCTCGAACAAACCTACCGGAGATCTACACCGTCTCCTATACAGAGCCTCATACGGAGCCATCTGAATACTTGACTGATAGCTGTTGTTATAAGCGAACTCTGCGAGTGGCAGAATTTCATCCCATGAACCTCTGAAATCGATAACACAAGCACACAACAAGTCCTCCAGGACCTGAATGGTACGTTCGGATTGCCCATCCGTCTGAGGATGAAAGGCTGAACTCAATTCCACCTGAGTACCCAACTCCCTCTGCACGGCCTTCCAGAACTGCGAGGTGAATTGAGTACCTCTATCAGAAATGATAGAAAT
>MCJB01051376.1:3855-44939 GCA_002018475.1 Nicotiana obtusifolia | reverse complement strand
CACACAAAATTTCGTCGACCTGACGGTGCCGGCTACGTTTATCATCAACGTTATTTCTCCCTTAGTTGTTTCTGTTGACATATTGAAACCATTAAGTACCCGTACTTCCGATACAACCTGATCGGTTAGACCCAGTTGCTCGATGACCCAAGATCGGACTATGTTGGCCGAGCTTCCTGGATCGACGAGAACACGTTTCACTTGAGTGTCGTGTACCATTACTGATATCACTAACGCATCGTTGTGAGGCTGCGCTAGATCTTCGATTTCCTTTTTGCTGAAGCTTAAAGTCCCCTCGGATTCGTAATCTCGAGTCCGTTTTTCCCGGGTGATGGAGATTTTGGTACGTTTTAATACTGGTACCTGGGGTGTGTCTACTCCCCCAATTATCATGTTGATAATATGTTTTGGCTCCCTTTGACCGGTTGGCCGATCTCTATTCTCATAATGAGCCTTTGCCCGGTCACTAAGGAATTCTCGAAGATGTCCGTTTTCGAGCAATCGGGCAACTTCTTCTCTTAGCTGTCTGCAGTCTTCGGTTTTATGACCATGAGTGCCATGATATTTGTATATAAGATTAGGATCCCTTTTAGAGGGGTCGGTCTGGATCGGCCTTGGCCATCTAGTGACTTTGATGCGACCGATGGCTGAAACCAAAGTTGCAGAATCCACATTGAAATTGTACTCGGACAACCGGGGTGCTTCTTGTCGAGCACTGCCTTTCTCGAAGTTTCCCTTCGGTAATGGTTTTCTGTTCCTTTGATTCCTTTCGTTCATATTTTCATGTTTCTGAGTTTTAAATCCTCTTGGCGAAAGCCGTCGATCTTCTGGATATGGTCTATGCCTATCCCGGTACGACCGTGACTCTTGGAAATTGTCTCTTCGGGGTCGGTCAGAAGTTCTAGCTGCATAGGAGGAGCTCGAAGCAATTCCGACCTGATCATCTTCTATTCTGATTTTAGATTGATATCGATTATGGATATCTGCCCATGTGATGGCCGGGTATTCGATCAAACTTTGTTTTAGTTGCCTAGAAGCGGCAGAACTACCGATGTTCAGCCCTTGAGTGAAGGCTTGTACTGCCCAGTCGTCAGTGACTGGTGGGAGATCCATTCGTTCCATTTGAAAACGAGAGACAAATTCCCTCAATGTTTCGCTGTCGTGCTGTCTGACCTTGAATAAGTCAGATTTCCTTGTTTCAACCTTAATAGCCCCCGCATGGGCTTTTACAAAAGCATCTGCTAACATGGCAAAGGAGTCAATGGAATTTGGCGGTAGGTTGTGATACCAAGTCATTGCTCCTTTGGACAGAGTTTCTCCGAATTTCTTTAAGAGAACGGACTCAATTTCGTCGTCCTCGAGGTCATTCCCCTTTATGGCACAGGTGTAGGCTGTTACATGTTCATTTGGGTCTGAGGTTCCATTGTACTTAGGAATTTCTGGCATCCGAAATTTTTTAGGAATTAGTTTAGGGGCTGCACTGGAAGGGAATGGTTTTTGTATGAATTTTTTAGCATCTAAACCTTTCAACACCGGAGGTGCTCCCGGTATCTGGTCTACCCTTGAGTTGTAAGTTTCGATCCTCTTTTCACCAGACTCGACTCGCCTGGTTAATTCTTCTATCATTTTAGCAAGTCCAGAACTGAACCCCTCACCACTTTCATCCGGTGTGATTATGATCGTTTCATTCTGTCCGGTCATTACTCGAGGGGTAGTGCACTCCGCTCGATCGGGGCTTCGGGTGCGACTTTGAAGTTGAGCTATAGCCACTTGTTGGGCTTGCAACATATCAAATATCACTTTAAGGCTGATTTCACCCTCTCCGCTTTGTTGAACTCTTGAACGGTTCTCCCCTCGGATACTATGTACTGAGCCTGTTGCTAGGGCGGCATCGATCGCTACATGGGAGTTAATATCGGCCGGGATTTCATGTCCAGCCGGGTTGTTATTTTCTACTTGTTCGTTAGCCTCGTTCCCGGGTGGGGGTATTTGAGCCATATTTATCAAGATTTCGTGAAAGACGGGGAAACTTTCACAGGAACAACTGCAGAATTATACCTTCGCTATTTGGAAGAAATTTACCAATATCCTTAGCCCCACGGTGGGCGCCAAACTGTTTACCCTAAATATTGGATAACAATTGAATTTATAGCGGGTTTAGGGATCTGTAAATTCTTTCGCTACCAAATAAAGGTGAAATTCAAGGGCTTATAATTGGGATAAAAACAGAGTAATCAAACTGGCACTCAATAAGAAGTTATAAAAAGAAGATAATAGAAAAGATGATGAAGAACATGTATATTTTTCTTGTCTGGCCCAAAAAGTGTGGCGAAAGGGAATGTCTTCCACCCTTATAAACCAATCTTCCCGCCTAGGGAAGCCTAGAAGTCTCTATATTTAATTCATATGGGTAAGTGCAAAGGTTACAATAAAAGCTATCAACGGATTACAAAGAAGGCCTCATTTATTATGAGATTTAATACACTTAATACTCCTAAAATAGCAGTACGAGCATCATAAAGAGATGTAGACGAAGATCTGCCCGGAGGCAAGGCATAAGGGATAAGGATCGATCCTCGATCGTGTGATCTTTTCTGAACCGACATCGGTCCTCGTGTTTGACTTCGTGATTTCAGCCCAAGCACTTTGACTTCGGTAGTCTCCGACCCGGCTTTACGACTGTTTAACCCGATACAGATATATTATTATGATTGGTGAAATCTTAACCGATATTCGTTAAATCTCTTTTATTACTTTGTGCTAGTTTTGATTTATGATTTCTCTTTTATATTTTAAATTTGATATTGCATGACACTTGTGCTTTCTTCTTCTTTTTCTCACTTAATTTTTAGTTGTTGGATCCAGGTTTTAGAAGTTTTTAGGTCTTTCAATGCTAATACTATAAAGTTTATTTCAGTAGAAATTTGAATTTGGATCAGTGCTTTCGCCAACTTCAAGTTTCTTGCTAATGGTTGGCAGAAGATCTTCCTATCTAGGATAATCTTTCAATATTATTTTCCACAATTTAATTATGATTTTTTTCCAACAATTTAATTCGTGAACTAAATTTTGCATTTGTGTCGAGATAATTGTTTGTGCTTCTTTTAGGTTTCTCACTGATGATTGGGGCAGAAAATTTTCATATCTTTGGTAATCTTTCGAGTTCATTCTTCAGCAATTAAATTCATGAACTAATTTTGTATTTGTTTCAGACTTTAGAATAATTTACCTCTTTTATTCTATAAAGACTCTCCATACTTTGATTTTAGTAATTCATTAGTTTTAACTCATTATTATATTCGGTAATTCTTCTTTCTTCTCGAATTGTGATGCTATTTTGAAGGTAATATTATAGAAGAAAATTTGAAATGATTGTACTGGGTGATGGAATTTAAGCTAAATTATGAAAACAATCAATCATGAATTATCAAACGGCAAGATTTGCATATTCCGAACAAGTTTCCAAGAAGATGCACTGTTTAAAAGTACATAATGAGCATTTGTACTACAGGTAAAAGTTGTCTGCATAACATTGAGAGAAAATTTTGCATTCTGAAGCTAACATTTATGTGAAATAAATAATATTATTTTAGACTTTCACTATTTTATATTCAATTGTTAAATTATATTTCAATAATTATTAAAAAGTGAGAAGCCTCATACTCAAATGTGTTTACCCTCAAAATCGGATAACAAATTGAATTTATAAGTGATTTTAATGATATGTAGATTAATTTGATACAAAGCGATAGATTGAACTATAAGTAAAGCAAACAATAATAAAGTAAATTCAAATTGTGTAACTTGAACAGTTATAGTCTTGAGAAATAGACCTCACTCGAATTGAATATGATCCAAACAATATTACATACGGAAGAACAGTAGCTGGTCGAAAGAAAATAATATTATAAGACTTTTGGGATGCGTGTCACAATGTGGTTTACAAATAACCAGACCCCCTTTATATAGGACGGGAGTCCTACTTTGGGAACAACTCTATATAAGGTAAAAAAATCTCATGATTTGCTAATTAAGCGGTTCCATTGATATGTGTCGAGATTCCCGCTGTGATGCGCGACCGATTACGGATATTTCGGCCTTCCGTTATATCAGTTCGATGATGTTCTCTCGAGCTAATTTGGAGTCGGAGTCAGTTCCAGAGTCACAAGCTCAACAATCGTTTAAGGAGCATGTTCTAACCTCATACCTAGGTTCGATGGAATCCAGGGTTGATCTTCAACCAATTATGTTTCACCCCTGGTCTGCCATGCCTTAGGCGAGCACGGTTTCTACCATATATAGATAGTCCCCTCATTTTTTGGAGAGTAAATGACGAGAAATAATATGAGCCTCGGATTCTCACTATACGAGCTTCCGATTCCCACTACGATAAACGACGACAAATTCATGACGTAAGTGATAAGATAGTTGAAACGTCTCGTCGGTCCAGTCTTCAAGATATTAAATGTGCGTCAGTTAACGGTCTCCGCTTCAGGATATGAACCGTCATTCGAGAAAACTATAAGTACCCCTTTTCATCCGTTCATTAGAACATTCAAACATTTGCACTTGTGTTTTCAAGAAAACTTCATCACTCTCATCCACAAACTTCTTCCCTTCTGGTTTTCTGAAAGCTTTCACAAGTTATGTGCTAATTACGCCTCCTCTTTCATCAGCACCTTATTTTCTCAAAAAGACTTCATAATCCGTTCCTCAAAAAGAAAAACCGACTGAAAACGTTTTGTTTGTTGCCACTGAGGAGCCGACACCAGAGCCCCCTCTAAATGTGTTCATCCCTACAGGATGCCCAACCAAAGCCGATTTCAAGGTTGAGAAAACTTCCTCGGTACCGGGTTGGAGCGAGCCGGTCTCGAGATACATATGTTCGATCTCCGACAATATCCTCGAGAAAGTCAAGGATGACTGCAACTGGGTTGATAAGCTCGTAGTGGTCCCTACCCCCAAGTAATCGATCACCACCCAGGTGGGGGTGGTTCTTTAAGTGTTTACACTTACCCTTTCATGCTGGGTCCTTTAGATCAAGTTATTATAGCCTTTTGCAAAAGGTACGAGGTGACTCTCGGGCAGATTCATCCTTCGTTTTGGAGGATTGTAATTCTTCTTCGCTTCTTCATGAGCAAACTCGAGAGATGTACCTTTACCGTCGATCATCTTATGTGCTTGTATAGTCCCTGACTCTATTGAGGGGGGCTAATAAAACATGCCCATCAGGCCAGCAAGGTCCCATTCTCGAGCATCAACGAGGATCGACACCAAGGTTGGTTGTGCCGATTCATTCAAGTGAAGACCTCGGACTTAATCCCGGCCGTGTACATGCCATTTCCCGAGAAATGGAACATGAAGCGTAAGTACAACTTTGCCTTTAATGTTTTGTTCATTATTTTTCTTTTGCCCTTATTGTCATCGACTCCCTGGAATGCAACTGTTGCTCGGATGTTGGATGCTGTACCTCGACTCAATGAGTGGGTCGAGGGCATCATGTCGCAAAAACCCTACTCTGAGCGTGTGTGTCGCGAACTTTCGAAGGGCCGGTGGGAAGCATGATCCCATGGTGAGATTTTTCCTCTAAGTTACATTCGATCTTATTTTTACGCCGTCAATTTCTAACTTGTTTCACTTTGCCTTCATAGGTTTATCAAAAGATGTTGAGATGAGGCCTCCGTCTTGTGATGACGACACATTCACCGAGCCCCCTGTTCCAAAGCAGTTTAAAGAGAAGAAAAGAAGAAAAGCTTCGTGCTCTTCGGGCCCCGAGAAGAAAAAAATGAGGAGGCGACTGGTCCAAAAATCTAAAGAAAATACTAGCGCTTGAGAACTCCCATCGGACTCGCTCCATCGGTTGAAGGATGAGTTTGAAGAAGAAGAAGAAGACTCTGAATTGATGACCCGCGTGAGGAGCCGTATCGAGTTTCCTCAAACCAGGGAGGCCGATGGAGAGGCAGTGGTCGAGGCCTCCGAACTTGAGAGGGTCGAGCCCGTTTTGACCCTAACTAAGGAGGTCGACAGAGAGACCGTGGCTGGTGCTGCTCGGACAAACGATAATATACCCAAGGACGTCCTTGGGGTGCTAGATCTTTCTGGGTCATCGTCATTCACAGACTCGATGATAAACGAAGCCCAGATGCTGAAAGGGCACCCAAATGAGGGGCCAAGGGGCGACAGATTCCTTTAACAACTTCTTTGATTGTATGGATTCTACCACCTCGGAGGATGTCACCCGGTTAAGTGATTTATTGGTGCCAAAGAAGATGCCGTTTTCGGGAGTCAGCGGATCTTCTTCGAGTTCGAGATTGGTAGACCAGTCTTGACCGGAAGCGGTCAATCATCATATCTGTACCGGAGGATGCCCGGGTTCTCGTTGCCCCCGTGGGGATTGCCAGCTATCTCCGATTCTTGGTGATCGAAGAGGATAGGGCCAAAATGGACGATGTGGAGGCCCTTTGTCTTTTCAACGAGGCTCAACAAGCATTGAATCAGGTAACTTCGAAAGCCTTTTTGTTATGTACTTAGATTAAATCGTGCGCAATCAGAACATTCTTCTTTATGTTTGCAGGCCTAGGTGCTTCACCACGAAACTTTTCTCCGATATTGAGATTCCAAGCCGAGTTTGAAGCTACTCGGAAGGAGCATGCCAACCTGGTCGAGCAGGTAAGACGAGTATTTGCACTTAGTGACGACGATTCAAACATAGTGACTAACAACCCGAACCTACAAATTCAAAAGAGACTTGACCAGATCGAGTAGCTCCAGGCGGAAGTGGACATGGTGCAAGTTGAGTCCGAAGAATGGAAGAAAAATATGGATCACCTGGCCTTGGAAAAGGAAACTGCCCGAGAACAAATGGCTTTGACTGAGGTCCAGCTCCGGGCTGAAAAAGAAAAAGCCTTGGTATAGGACAAAAAGATGGAGGAGCTCCAGTCTCAACTGAGCTCGATGATCTTCGGCCAAGAAAATCTAGCCAAGGAACTTGAGGTGGCCAAGTCGGAGATTGTTGTGGTTAAGGCCGAGACTGATGAGCGTGTGGACAAGCATAAGGCCGATGCCGAGGCTGCTCACCAAGTGAGAAACTTGGTGGAGCATATGAAGTGGCAATCCCGAAGAGAGGCCCTCGAGGGAGTTCGAGCTCAGGGTTTTGACCTGCTGGCTGAGATCGAGAAAGCCAAGGTATCCGAAGCCCAGGCCAAAAAATTGGCTTACCCCGAGGGGGAAGATTTCGAGGAGTCTGAAGATTCGGGCGAGCTCGAAGATAATGGAGTCCCCGAAGGTGATGACGTGGCC
Source organism: Nicotiana obtusifolia (assembly GCA_002018475.1). Lineage (NCBI taxonomy): Eukaryota > Viridiplantae > Streptophyta > Magnoliopsida > Solanales > Solanaceae > Nicotiana > Nicotiana obtusifolia. Next base: position 37,640 of record MCJB01051376.1, on the reverse strand, counting down.
TCCGGCGGAGACTAGGACACTTAGGCTTTTTTATATTTGAATTTTTGTTGAGGCCGTTCTGCCTTTGTAAAAATTTTCATTGGGCTGTTTGGCCCTCGTAAAAATAATTTTGTATAAATATATAAGGCTTTCTTTCCCTTTCACGGCTTTTGAATTTTTCCCTTTGCTTTATTATTTATATTCACAAAGATCAAAAATGCCTTAGCACGAAATAATTAGGTTATGTTCGAAGATTCAAACAAACCTTGCCTTTACATTATTCTGTTTTAAGGCATTTTGGGGGTTCAGTGTTACGAGAAACATCCTCCCAAAGTAAGTAGTTGAGATTATAGTTCGCTGAGGGTAGCCTTTAGAACCGGTTATGAAAATTTTCTTTTCGAAGGCCTTGTTTTTATTACGGGTCTCGGATGTCTCCGAGCCGTGTTAATATGGCTGTATCCTTTTAATTCGGGTGTCGCCTAGTGGGCTTGCTTTCCCGAGTTATTCGGGCTTGCCTAACATAACAGCCCTCGAGTGGGGATGGCCGTGGCCTTTAAAATTTTGGGGTTGCCTAATAGGTCTTATGCCCTTGAGGTCTAATAGCTTGGACCGTTCGAGTTTGTCTTCGGACGGCAGTCCCCGAGTGAGAGAGTGGTTGTTTGATCTCAGGTTAAAGTGGCCCTTGGGCTCGTTACCTTTAGGGGATCGGAAGAAGGGAATTCCTTAAGAAATGTAAATAAGAAATTTTTAAAAGACAAGATGATTGCAAGGAAATAACTTCTCTTTATTCTTGTGTAAAACATTCATACATGCGTACATGCTTTATGCTAGGGCTCGAGAAATTTATGTAGGCACGGCTCATTTGACCGTTTGGCCCTTACAATATATCATTCCTATCAAGACCCTTCCACCATGAAGTAATTTCCTTGCTAAAGTTGATATCTGAGGGTAATGGCCCCCAGCATTCGAAGATGATCATAGAGAGAAGCTTTGGATACTATTAATGTGATCTTCAACACCGATTTGTGATCGGTCTTTGATTCTAAGTTAGCACGATCCACTGTTGCCTCGTTAAAAACCTTGCCGGAAAACTCATCTAGGACAAAACTGGTTCAAGGGAAAAGGAGTGCAACGTGTGCTTTCAGACCTAAAACTTTGTACCGATCCTTGTTGGTCACCTGCAAGTGTTAGTCCGAAATATAAATAAAAGAAAATGAATGGGGTCGTACCTTAGTAGTAATATCATTTTAGGTAAGTTATATTCCAATTGCTCGGTAGTTGTTCACCGTTCATCATTCCGAGCTTGTAGGATCCTTTTCCGGTGATTTTGATGATAGGATATGATCCTTCCCAGTTCGGTCCCAACTTTCCCTCGCTCATGTTTCAGGTGTTTAGTGAGACCTTTTTTAGCACTAAGTCCCCGACGTTAAAGTATCGAAGGTTGGCCCTTCTGTTGTAATATCTCTCGATCTATTGCTTTTGGGCAGCTAACCGAACAAGGGCGGTTTCGCGCCTTTCATCCAACAATTCCAAGCTCGTATTTATTGCCTTGTCATTTGATTCCTTTGTTGCATATCGAAATCTGATACTTGTCTCTCCGACTTTGACCGGTGTTAGAGCTTTGGCACCGTAAACCAATAAGAAATGGTGGCCTCGGTACTGAATTTTAAGTTCATGCAGTACGCCTATAGGACTTCGGTAGGATTTCCTTCCACCTTCCTTTGGCATCGGTTAACCTCTTTTTAGGTTTTGGAGTATGGTTTTGTAGGTCGATTCGGCTTGTCCGTTATCACTAGGGTGATAAGGTGTTTACATGATCCGATTGATCTTATGATCCTCGAGAAACTTGGTCACTTTGCTGCCGATAAATTGTTTTGTGTTGTCACATACGATTTCAGATGGCATTCCGAACTGACATATGATGTGGTCCCAAATGAAGTAGATGACCTCCTTTTCACTGACCTTCTCATATCCCTGGGTTTCCACCCACTTAGGAAAATAATCAATCATAAACAATATAAATTAAGCCTTACTTGGTGACCACGGAAGGGGGCCAACGATGTCCATTCCCCATTTCATGAATTACCATGGTGATAAAACCGAGTGGAGCAACTCCCCGGGTCGATGGATCATCGGATCATGTCTTTGGCATTCATCACATTTTCGAACGATCACCTTTGCTTCTTTTTCCATGTCGATCCTATAATAACCGACTCTGATTATTTTTTGAACTAGCGATTCGTAGCCCGAATGATTTCCATATGTACCTCCGTGTATTTCCTTCAAAACATACTCAGTATCGCCCGACCCTAGACATATTGCAAGTGGGCTATCAAATGTTCTTTTGAACAAGGTTCCGTCTTCGGACATGCTAAATCGGGTCGTCTTTGTATGTAGGGCCCTCGACTCTTTTAGATCCGAGGGCAGTTTACCGGACCTGAGATATTCTACTTAATTATTTCCCCAGTCCCAAGTTAGGCTCATCGAGTTGATCTCGGTGTTACCTTCTTCCACCACTGATCTCATAAGTTGTACGACTTCTCCCGAGTTGAACTCGTCGTCTTCGACCGATGAACCCAAGTTAGCGAGGGCATCGACCTCGGTGTTTTGATCCCGAGGTACGTGTTGCAAAGTCCATTCTTTGAGCCGATGTAATGTCACCTGTAATTTGTCGAAGCATCTTTGCATTCGTTCCTCTCTGACCTCGAATGTTCCATTGACTTGGTTTACCACAAGGAGTGAGTCACCCTTGGCTTCGATTACTTCCGCCCCCAAGCTCTTGGCTAGTCCAAGGCCTGCAATCATGGCCTCATATTCGGCCTCGTTGTTAGTCAATTTCACAGTCTTAATAGATTGTCTAATTATATTACTTGTTGGTGGCATTAATATGATGCCATGTACGGACCCTTTTGCATTTGAGGCACCGTCCATGAAGAGGGTCCAGATTCCCGAGGAAGTTCCTGAGTTAATCAAAGAACTATCTTTCGACCTTAGGTATTAGGGTTGGTTTAAAGTCGGCCACAAAGTCTGCCAAAATTTGAGACTTAATCGCCGTCCGAGATCGATACTCAATATTGTACCCACTTATTTTTATGGCCCATTTGGCCAGTCGGCCCGAGAGTTCGGGCTTATGCATAACGTTCTTCAATGGATAAGTAGTTACGACATATATGGGATGACATTGGAAATACGGTTTTAGCTTCCTAGAGGCGCTTAACAAAGCGAGCGCCAGCTTTTCTAGGTGAGGGTACCTAGTTTCGTCCTCACCTAAGGTTCTACTAACATAGTAAATTAGAAATTGCTTACCTTGCTCTTCACGAACTAGGACTCCATTTACCGCTATCTCTGAGACCGCCAAGTAAAAGTACAGTTGTTCCTCCGCCTTCGGTGTGTGAAGTAGGGACGGGCTAGATAAGTACCTTTTGAGTTCCTCCAAAGCCTGCTGCCATTCTGGGGTCCACGAAAAGTCATTCTTCCTCTTCAGCAGTGTAAAGAATCCGTGGCTTTTGTCGGATAACCTTGAGATAAATCGCCCCAGGACGGCTATTCGCCCGGTTAACCTTTGCACGGCCTATATGTTGTCCACGACCGTGATATCTTCGATGGCTTTGATGTTATCAGGATTGATCTTGATTCCCTGATTGGATACCATAAACCCGAGCAACTTACCTGACCCTACTCCAAACGCACATTTTTCTAGGTTCAGCTTCATGTTGTACTGCTTCAGTATACTAAATGTTTCTTGCAAATGTCTTAAATGGTCCTCTGCTCGTAGGGACTTAACTAATATGTCATTAAATTTAAACCTCCATTGATTTTCCTATTTGTTTCTTGAACATCCGATTTACTAAGAGTTGGTATGTGTCACAGCAGTTTTTAGTCCAAACGGCATTATGTTATAACAGTGCGTGCCATACTTAGTGATGAAGGAAGTTTTTTCCTGATCACCTGAGTCCATCTGTATTTGGTTGTACCCAGAATAGGCGTCGAGAAAACTGAGGGTCTCGTGGCCGGCCATGGCATCGATCATATTGTTGATGTTGGGCAAAGGAAAAGAGTCCTTGGGGCATGCTTTATTCAAATCTTTATAGTCTACACACATTCTTAATTTATTCCCTTTTTTAGGGACTACCACTAAGTTCGCTAACCAATCCGGGTATTTGACCTCTCAAATAGACCCTATTTTAAGAAGTTTAGATACCTCATCCTTGATGAAAGCATGCTTGATCTCGAACTGGTCTCCTCTTTTATTTAACCGGATGGAACTTCAGGTCTAGGCTCAGCTTGTGAGTGGTTATCTTTAGTGGGATACCTGTCATATCGAGGTCGGACCAAGCGAAACAGTCTTCGTTAGTTACAAGAAATTGAATGAGTTTTATCCTGAGCTTGGAGCTTAGCCCCGTGCCCAGGCATACCTTTCGATCGGGCAAGTTTTCCCGCAATATGACTTGTTCCAGTTCCTCGACCGTCGATTTAATGGCGTCGAAATCATTGGTGGCTGTAAAAGATCTAGGAATCCCATAATCATCATCCTTGACTTCCCCTTATTTGTTCGAATCTACCCAAGAAGGTAACAGTGATTGCTATTTTCCCCCATTTTAGACCACCTAGTTTGGGCCCTTTAATGTTGAAATTGTAGATGCCGGTGTCACCTCTTCAACCACGAACATTTCTTTTGCAGCCGGTTGTTCCCCGTAGACATATGTAACTCCGTCAGGTGTTGGGAATTTCAATGCATGGTGCAACGTCAAAGCCACCACCCTCATGTTGTGGATCCATGGTCTTCCCAATAGATCATTGTATCTCATGTCCCCTTCGATCACATAAAATTTGGTCTCCTGGATGGTCCCATCGGCGTTTACTGGCAATGTTATTTCACCTTTTGTGGTCTCACAAGCCATGTTGAATCCGTTTAGAACTCGAACTGCATGCATGACTTGGTCTTGCAAACCGAGCTGTTCCACGACCCTTGATTGAATGATGTTGGCCGAGCTACCTGGATTAATTAACACACATTTAACCCAAATTTTATTTACGTGTACAGATATTACCAGTGCATCATTGTAGGGTTGGATGATCCCTTCCGCATCTTCATCGTGGAAAGATAATGTTCCATTCGGTATGTAATCTCGAGTTCGTTTCTCCCTAGTGATGGATACTTTGGTGCGTTTCAACATCGGTCCCTGTGGGATATCTACTCCTCCGACGATCATATTAATAACGTGTTGAGGTTCTTCTTGTTCTACCTATTTGTTAGAATCCGTGTTCCTAATGATTCTTGGCTCGGCCGCTCAAGAACTCCCGAAGGTGCCCATTGTTGAATAGACGAGTTACTTCCTCTCTCAGTTGTCGACAATCCTCCATTCTATGACCATGAGTGCCGTGATATTTGCACATCTAGTTTGGATCCCTTTGGATTGGATCATACTGTAGGGGTCGAGGCCATTTGGTGTCTTTGATGTGCCCGATAGCCGATACAATGGCGGCAGCATCGACATTAAAGTTGTATTCTGATAGCCTTGGTGCGTCTTTAGACCTGTCGAGGCCATTTTTGGTTATAAGTCCCCGGCTTCTTTGACCTCAGTCATTCTTCCTTTCGTTTCCCATGGGTTTCGCCTAAACCCACTTCTTCTTCGATCTCCGTTAGATGGTTGGTACTTATCCCTATTTGGCCTCGATTCATGATCGATTTCTCTCTTGACTCTGTTGAAGGTCCTGACTGGATAAACAGACCTCGAAGGGGCCCCGAGTTGATCATTTTCGACTCTAATTTTTGACTGATACCGATTATGCACGTCGTCCCATGCAACAGCCGGATATTCTATTAAGTTCTGCTTCAGCTCCTGTGAAGCCACTGAGCTTTGAATATTAAGTCCCTGAGTAAAAGCTTGAATAACCCAATCATCAGCGACCGGTGGCAGGTCCATCCGTTCCATTTGAAATCGAGATATGAATTCTCTGAGCATTTCATTATCTTTTTGCCTCACTTTGAAGAGGTCCGATTTCTTGGTTTCGACCGTGATAGCCCCAGCGTGTGCTTATACAAAAGAGTCTGCAAGCATAGCAAATGAGTCAATAGAATTAGGGGATAAGTTGTGATACCATATCATGGCTCCCTTTGACAAGGTTTATCCGAATTTCTTCAGTAAGACGGACTCGATCTCATCATCCTCCAAGTCGTTTCCTTTGATGGCGCATGTGTATGAATTGACGTGCTCGTTTGGGTCAGGCGTTCCGTTGTACATAGAAATCTTAGGCACATGAAATTTTTTGGGGATCAGCTTCGGAGCTGCACTTGGAGCGAAAGGTTTCTGTATAAACTTCGTGGAATCCAGCCCTTCAGTATCGGCGGCTCTCCCGAGATTTGGTCGACCCTAGAATCATAGGTCTCCACCTTTTTGTCGTTTGCTTCAATTTTCTTCTCCCCTGATTCTATTCGTTTTGTCAACTCCTTTAGCATTTTTATGATCTCGGGGTTATTACCCGACTCGTTCCCACTAGACCTTTCCGTGACCGGTTCTTCCCTATGAGTGATTTCTCGACATGGGCCGGGCTCGATCCTGCTTGGTGTGCAGCTCTAGTTCTGTAACTGAGTTATTGCTTCCTGTTGAGCCTGCAACATTTCGAAGATCATAAGCATATTGACCCCGTCCCATTCATTGTTTTGAGTATTCTATGCAGTCGAACGAGCTCCACCACGGATATTATTCTCGGGGTCGGTAGGAAAATTTGTATCGATAGCCACATGCGAATCAGCGTCAATCGGATCTGCGATCAGAATTCCAGCGGGATCAGCAGGCGATATCTCGTTATCGAGCTCTATGTTGTTATTTTTACCTTGGTGACCAGACTCGTTGTCAACATGCAGAGGGGCTGATTAAGAGTTTGACATTATTGTATTTTAACCTAGAATCAAAAACACTTCAAAGAGCAAGTGTAAAGCAATGCATGTTATGGAGATTTTGTCACGACCCAATTTCTCCTACATACCGTGATGGCGCCCAACGTTACCGCTAGGCAAGCCAATAGTGAACTAATCAGGTGATCTTTTCTTTTAGGAATTTGAAATAGTTGATTTTTAATTATTCAATAATCAAGGAGTGATAAAGTTAATAAAATAAGAAAGTAAACAATTATAAAAGCAAATAGGATGAAGTAATCACTCAAAAATCAACAAGTGTCTACTAGCATAATCTCCAAGACCTGGTGTCACAAGTGTATGAGCTACTAGTAAAATATACAAAAGAATACTACGTTACTGTCTGAAGTGAAGTAGACAGAAATAAAAGCAAAAGAGAGACTTCGGGTGCTGTGGAACGGGCTCGAAAGGCAGCTCTCCACAATGTCTCGTGGAATCAAGGATGCGCGCCGGAATGATAACCAGATGCACCTGCCTCAGGTCCTGCACGATTAGTGCTGCAGTGTAGCTTGAGTACATAAACAACATGTACCCAGTAAGTATCTAGTCTAACCTCGAAGAAGTAGTGACGAGGGGTCGACTCTGACACTTACTATGGGCTAACAATAAAATAATAAAAATTTCCAAATAAACATGGGCTATGTAAATGAACTGAAAACTCAATAACAAGAAGTAAATAAACAATTCTTTTACTGATAGTGCATCCCAAATAAATTTCTATCTTTTAACAATTTAACCCCTCAAGACAATAAAGCAATATCAAGTATAATTGGGCTACAAGTATTATTACGCACGAATTATGCCGAGGTCGTACGGCTCGATCACAAAATAAAATTATACATACTGTGCACTGTCGAGGGTCGAACGGCACGAACCATAGATGCATCTATTAACCTGCCGAGGTGAACGGCCCACTCCAATGAGAGTAATGAAACTTACCTCGCTCGCAGAAATACTTACGACGCGATTGAACATAATTTTAGTTATTATATAATTCTTCAATTCTTTCCAAAAGTAAGAAGTCTAAAAAGGAAGCTTTAAATCTCGAAATCCTTAATATCAGCTTTATTCAAGACAATTAATAAGCACAATCAATTAACTCTGCCAACAAAGCATGATTAACCTAAGACTACCCGGATATCACATGGAATATAGCTACGCACGGACTTTCGTCACCTAGTGCCTACGTAGCTCCCCATACAAGTAATTTACAACAAAATACACCTAAGGGGATGAGTTCCCTCTTACAAGGTTAGAAAAGAGACTAATCTCGTCTTAAAGCTCACTTTCCGGCCTCCAATTCACTCTAATGCCTCAAGTGGGTGCCGAACAATCTGAAACTAGTCAAATGTTATATAAATCAATTAATGTATGTGCAAGATCATATTCTAACCATTAAAGTGATTACCCAACCCCAATTGAAGGATTCCTAAAATTCACCCCAATCTCCCGTGCCTGGATTCCGGAAATTTTCGAAGAAAGTTGTTACCCATAACATCATGAACTAAAATATATGATTTTCACTAAATTCCACAACCATTTTCGTGGTTAAAATCCCATTTTCTTTAATCAAAACCTAGATTTTTCATCTAAACCCATAATTTTCATAATTTTCATGTTAAAACTACCCAAAATCTATGTATTAAACTTACATTGGGTAGGAATTACGTATCTTCAATAGCCAGGTTGAAATCCCCCTCTTTAAAGCTCCAAAATTGTCCAAGTGAGTAATAAATGAAATCAAAAATAGCCTAAGTCCCGTTTTAAAACATTCTGCCCAGACCTGTCCCTTCACCGCGATTGTGATCAAGCCTTCACAATCGCGAAAGCAAAACTGAGGTACCCATAAATCTCCTTCTTCGCGATCGTGAAATGAAACTCGCGAACGTGAAGCACTGAGTCGACTCCTCGTCGCGAATGCGTGCCTCTCATCACAATCGTGTAAGGCAACTGGGTCGCCCAGGCCCGCGACCTTTCGCGAAAGCGATAGGTCTTCTGCGAACCCGAAGACCACTGACCCCCAAGCCTCGACGAACGCGACCTTGACTTCGCAAACACGAAGCACAAAACCCACCCAGTCCAAATCGGTTCATAGCGAACGTAAAGGCCCGTTCGCGTTCGCGAAGAAGGAAACCAGAACTAGGAAATCTGGTTTTCCTATCTCAGCCTCGGGCGGTTGGGCACACCCTCGAGCCACTTGGGGCCCCGTCCAAATGCACCAAGTCCATAAACATAATACGGACCTGCTCGAACTCCCGAAATGCGTAAAACAACAACAAAACCAAGGATCACACCCCAAAACCAAATTGAATCAAGTTATGAACTTCAAGTTTCCAAATCGCTCTGAACGCGGCGAATCATACTTAGACTACTCGAAATTACACAAAATTTTACGTGCATGCCTTAAATCACCATACGGAACTATTCTTGGTCTCGGAATCCCAAATTGGACCTTGATAACACCAAAACCTACTCAAAACCAAATTTAAAGAACTTTAAAACCTCCAAAGAGCAGCTTTTCACTATTAGGCGCTGAAACACTCCCAGGTCACCAAAAACCCGATCCGAGCATACCCCCTAGTCCGAAATCATCATACGAACCTATTGGAACTGTCAAATCCTAATTTCAATGTCGTTTACTCAAAATGTTGACCAAGTCAAACTTAGCCATTTTAGCAACTTTAAGGAACCAAGTGTTCTGATTTCAACCCGAACTAACCATCCCCGCAAGTCATAAATAGTAAAAGCACGTACGGGGAATCTTATTTAGGGGAACGAGGTTCTAGAAAGCAAAACGACCGGTTGGATCGTTACATTCTCCACCTCTTAAACAAATGTTCATCCTCGAATGGGTCTAGAATCATATATGGAGTGCTAAATAAGCGTGGATATTTGCTTTTCCTGTCTTCCTCGGCCTCCCAAGTTGCCTCCTTGACTAGTTGGCCCCTCCACTGAACTTTTACCATAGAAATCTTCTTGGACCTCAACTGGCAAACCTGACTGTCAACAATGGCAATAGGCTTCTCCTCAAAACCCAGGATCCCATCTAACTGAATCGTGCTGAAATCCAACACAAGCGACCTGTCGGCATGATACCTTCGGAGCATAGACACGTGGAAAATCGGATGAACTCCCGATAGACTTGGAGGAAAGGTAAGTTCATAAGCAACCTCCCCAACTTGTCTCAACATCTTAAATGGACCTATAAACCTTAGGCTCAACTTCCCCTTATTCCCGAACCTCATGATTCCCTTCATCAGCGAGACCTTCAAGAGAACTTTCTCGCCCATCATGAATGGTAAATCACGCGCCATTTGATCCGCATAACTCTTCTGTCTGGACTGTGCGGTGTGAAGTCGCTCCTGAATCATCTTTTCCTTTTCCAAGGCATCCTTCACCAGGTCAGTACCATATAACTTAGCCTCGCCGGGCTCAAACCATCCGATGGGTGAACGACATCGCCGATCATATAAAGCATCAAATGGAGCCATCTCGATGCTGGACTGATAACTTTTGTTGTAAGAAAACTCGGCCAAAGGCAAGAACCAATCCCACTGCCCTCTGAAGTCAATCACACATGCTCTGAGCTTATCCTCCAAGATTTGAACTCTCCACTCCGACTGCCCGTTGGTCTGCGGATGAAAGGTCGTGCTGAGCTTTACACAGGTTCCCAACTCACTCTGTACCACTCTCCAGAAATGCAAAGTAAACTAAGGACCTCTATCTCATATGATGGAAACAGGCACACCATGCAATCCAACAATCTCCTGAATATAAATTTGGGCCAACATCTCTGAAGAGTACGTGGTCACAACCAGAATAAAGTGTGCCGACTTGGTCAACCTGTCGATTATGACCCAAATTGCATCAAACTTCCACAAGGTTCGCAGCAACCCAACTACGAAGTCCATAGTAATGCGCTCCCACTTCCACTCAGGTATAGTCATCTGCTGGAGTAGGCCCCCTGGCCTCTGGTGCTCATACTTAACCCACTGGCAATTTAGGCACCTCACAACATACTCGACTATGTCCTTCTTCATCCACCACCACCAATAATGCTGCCTCAGGTCGCGATACATCTTCGTAGCACCTGGATGAATAGAATACCGAGAACTGCGTGTCTCCTTTAAAATTCGTTCCCTCAGCCTATCAACATTAGGAACACATAGATGACCCTGGAGTCGCAGAACACCATCCTCACCGATAGTAACCTCCTTAGCACCACCCCGTAGTACCGTTTCTCTGAGAACCAACAAGTGCAGATCATCAAACTGTCGAGCCTTGATATGCTCCAATAGTGAAGACTGGGCAACGATGTATGCAAGAACTCGGTTGGGCTGTGAAATATCCAACCTAACAATTCTGTTAGCAAAGGAATGAATGTCAAAAGCTAGCGACCTCTCCTCCGTTGAAATGAATGACAAGCTACCCATACTTTCCGCCTTTCTACTCAAAGCATCTGCAACCACATTCGCCATGCTCGGATGATAAAAAATGGTAATATCATAGTCCTTTAGTAACTCAAGCCACCTGCGCTGCCTCAAATTGAGATCCCCCTATTTGAACAAATGCTCCAAGCTGCGATGATCGGTAAACCTCACAGGACACCCTATAAAGATAATGCCTCCAGATCTGAAGAGCATGAACAATAGCGGCCAACTCCAAATCGTGTACAGGATAATTCTTCTCATGGTGCTACAGCTAACGTGAAGCATGCAATAACTTTCCCCTCCTGCATCAATACACAACCCAAACCAATGCGTGAAGCGTCTCAATACACAATATACATCCCTGAACCGGAAGGCAACATAAGAACAGATGCCGTAGTTAAAGTTGTCTTGAGCTTGTGAAAGCTCGCCTCACAACCATCGGACCAATGGAACGGAGCACCCTTCTGGGTCAATCTAGTCAAAGGTGCTGTAATAAATTAGAAGCCCTCCACAAACCGGCGATAATAACCTGCTAACCCCAAGAAGCTCTTGATTTCAGTCGCCGTGGTAGGACGAGGCCAACTCTACAATGCCTCGATCTTCTTGGGATCCACCTTGATACCCTCGCCCGATACAACATGCCCCAAGAATGCTACTGAATCTAGCCGAAACTCACACTTGGAGAACTTAGCATATAGCTTCTGTTCCTGCAAGGTCTGAAGCACCACTCTCAAATGCTGCTCATGCTCTTCTATGCTGCGCGAGTAGATCAAAATATCATCACTGAAGACAATGACAAACAAATCAATATCGTCTGAACACCCTGTTCATCAAATCCATAAATGTCGCCGGGGCGTTAGTCAAACCAAAGGACATCACTAGAAACTCGTAATGGCCGTATCTAGTTCGCAAAGCAGTCTTCAGAACATCCGAATTCCGAATCTTCAACTGATGGTACCTCGATCTCAAAGCGATCTTAGAGAACACCCTAAAACCCTGCAACTGGTCAAATAAATCATTAATATCGGCAACGGGTACTTGTTTTTTATGGTAACTTTGTTCAACTGGCGGTAATCGATGCACATCCGTAAGTCCCATCTTTCTTCTTCACTAATAACACTGGTGCACCCTAAGGCGATACACTCGGCGTGACGAACCCCTTTGCTAGCAACTCCTCAAGATGTTCCTTCAACTCCTTCGAAGCAGTGCGGTACGGTGGGATAGAGATCGGTTGGGTACCTAGAGCCAAATCAATAAAAAAATCGATATTACGATCTGGTGAAATGCCTGGATGATCAGAAGGAAACACATCGGAGAACTCCCGGACTACGGGTATTGAGTTGATCGCTGGAGTCTCTGCGGTAGTATCCCAAACATAGGCTAGATAAGCCAAATAACCCTTCTCGACCATGTGTCAAGCCTTCATAAAAGAGATGATTCGACTAGGTGTGCTGACAGACGAACCCTTCCACTCCAATCTAGGCAACTCTGCCATCACCAAGGTAACAGTCTTAGCATGGCACTCAAGGATGGAGTGGTATGGAGATAACTAGTCCATGCCCAGGATGACCTCAAAGTCGGTCATATCGAGTAGTAGAAGATCCGCTCTAGTCTCATAACCGCAGAATGTAACAATGCATGACCGATAGACCCGATCCAGAACAACGGAATCACCCACTGGAGTGGACACATAAATAGAAGCACCCGAGGACTCACGAATAATATCTAGGAAATGAGCAAACAGAGATGACACATATGAATAGGTAGACCCTGGATCAAATAATACCGAAGCATCCCTATCGCGGCCAGAAATAATACCTGTGATCACGGCATTTAAGCCCACTACATCTGGTCTGGATAGAAAGCATAGAACCTAGTTGGAGCGCCGACTGGCTGGTCTCAACCTGACTGACCTGTAACTGGTTGACATCCACCTGCCTGACCTCCACCTCTTGGACGACCCCTACCCGTCTGCCTTGAAGTCTGGCCCTGAATAGTTGGTGGGCGGTAGGAACTCTCTGGCAAGGCGCTAAAATAAGGTTACACTAGAGCACCCCAGGGAGGCGGCGGTGCTGGATACGTGGCCTGCTAGGCTGACCTCTCCCAAACTGACCCCTGGCCCCAGATGGGGCACTGTTGAACCCTCCAGAATACGGAACTGCTTGCCTCGCGGCATCTGCTCTCGGCCCCACTGACAAACACCCTTGATCCTCTGAGCTATCTCTATAACTAGCTCGCAAGAAGTCCCTATCTCAACCTCTCGGGCCATAGTGGCATGAATACCGGAGTGAAAACCCGCAACAAACCTCCGTACTCTCTCCGCCTCAGTAGGAAGTATTACGTGGCGAGACAACTCAGAGAATCTCGCCTCGTAATCGGTCACTGACATCTGACCCTGCTGGAGCTGCTCAAACTGAAACCGCAACTCTTTCCTCTGAGAGGGTGGAATATACCTATCCAAGAAAAGGCGTGTAAACTGATGCCAGTTCATAAGAGGAGAGCCTACTGGTCTGCCAAGAAGATGTGACAGCCACCACATAGGGGCCCTGCCCTCCAGCTGGAAGGTAGTAAAATCCACCCCATGGGACTCTAATATCCTCATGTTGTGCAGTCTATCCCTGCACCAATCAATAAAGTCCTGGGGATCCTCGTATCGCTCCCCCCCAAAGACAGGAGGCTGTAGCCTGGTCCATCTATCCAATAGCCTATGCGGATCGCCAGCCGCAGCTGGTATGGGTTTCGGTATAGCTACTTTGCCACTTGCTGGGCTCCGCCCACGAGTAGTGTGCCCGTGGTCTAATATACAGCAGCTGCATGCCCAGGAGCCTGAGCAGTAGGGGTCTGTGCTCCCCCTCCCGCCTGAGATGTGGCTAGGTCCGCTAGAAATAAACTAGCCTGAGTCATAGTGTCCATGAACCGTAACATACGACCCATGACCTCCTGGAAGCCCGGTGCTGACATGAAATCTACCAGAGCTGGCTCCGCTGCAGACACCTCGCCCTGCTCCTCAGTAATAGGATCCTCTGCCGGATCTGCTGGCGGCATAGCTGGAGCAACTCTAGGACGTCCTCGTCCCTACCTCGGCTTGGTGCCCTCCCCCGGCCTCTAGCAACCAGGGGAGCAGCTCCTCCCGGGTTTGGAACATCTATTGTGCGCGTTCTCACCTTCTGTGAGGGAATAAGAGAAAGATACTTAGTATAACATCAATTGCACGATAGAAGATGATGAAGGAGAATTTTTCTAACACCCTATAGCCTCTCGAAGATAAGTATGGACATTTTTGCACCGATCCGCAAGACTCTATTAGGCCTTCCCATAACTTGTGAGACCTACGTGAACCTAGTGCTTTGATACCATGTTGTCACGACTCAATTTCTCCTATAGGCCGTGATGGCGCCCAACGATACTGCTAGGCAAGCCAACAGTGAACTAATCAGATGATTTTTTCTTTTAGGAATTTGAAATAGTTGATTTTTAATTATTCAATAATCAAGGAGTGATAAAGTTAATAAAATGAGAAAGTAAATAACTATAAAAGCAAATGGGATGAAGTAATTAGTCAAAAATCAACAAGTGTCTACTAGCATAATCTCCAAGACCTGGTGTCACAAGTGTATGAGCTACTAGCAGAACATACAAAAGAATACTACGCTACTATCAAAAGTGAAATAGACATAAAATAAAAGTAAAGAAAGACTTTGGGTGCTGCAGAAGGGGCTCGGAAGGCAGCTCCCCGCAACGTCTCATGGAATAAAGGATGCGCGCCGGAATGATAACCAGATACACCTGCCTCAGGTCCTGCACGATTAATGCAGAAGTGTAGTGTGAGTACATAAACAATATGTACCTAGTTAGTATCTATTTTAACCTCGAAGAAGTAGTACCGAGGGGTCGACTCCGACACTTACTATGGGCTAACAATAAAATAATGAAAATTTCCAAATAACATGGGCTATGTAAATGAACTGAAAACTCAATAACAAAAAGTAAATGAACAATTCTTTTACTGATAGTAAATCCCAAATAAATTTCCATCATTTAACAATTTAACCCCTCAAGCAATAAAGCAATATCAAGTACAATTGGGCTCCAAGTATTATTACGCACGAATTATGCCGAGGTCGTACGGCTTGTCCAAAATACAAATATACATGTTGTGCACACCCGAGGGTCGAACGGCACGAACCATAGATGCATCTATTAACCTGACGAGGCGAACGGCCCGCTCCCATGAGAGTAGTGAAACTTACCTCGCTCAAATACTTGCGATGCGAGTGAACATAAGTTTCTCAAATTTATTATATAATTCTACAATTCGTTCCAAGAGTAAGGAGTCTAAACGGGAAGCTTTAAATCTTAAAATCCTCAATCTCAGCTTTATTCAAGACAATTAATAAGCATAATCAAATAATGGTGCCAACAAAGCTTGATGTAAACCTAAGACTACCCGAACATCACATGAAATATAGCTACACACGGACTCTCGTCACCTAGTGCGTAGGTAGTTCCCCATACAAGTAATTTACAACAAAAGACACCTAAGGGAATGAGTTCCCTCTTACAAGGTTAGAAAAGAGACTAATCTCGTCTCAAAGCTCAGTTTCTGGCCTCCAATTCACTCTAAAGCCTCAACTCGGTGCTGAACAATCTGAAACTAGTCAAATATTGTATAAATCAATCAATGTATGTTTCATATTCTAACCATTAAAGTGATTACCCAACCCCAATTGAAGGATTCCTAAAATTTACCTCCAGGCCCACGTGCCTGGATTCCAAAAATTTTCGAAGAAAGTTGTTACCCATAGCCTCATGAACTAAAATATATGATTTTCACTAAATTCCACAACCATTTCGTGGTTAAATCCCATACTTTATCAAAACCTAGGTTTTTCATCTAAACCCATAATTTTCACAATTTTTCATGTCAAAATCTACCATAAATTTATGTATTAGACTTACATTGGGTAGGAATTACTTTCCTTCAATAGCTAGGTTGAAATCACCCTCTTTAAAGCTCCAAAATCGTCCAAGTGAGTAATAAACGAAATCAAAAATAGCCTAAGTCCCGTTTTAAAACATTCTGCCCAGACCCGTCCCTTCACCGCGATCGCGATCAAGCCTTCGCAATCGCGAAAGCAAAACTTAAGTACCCATAAATCTTCTTCTTCGCGATCGCGAAATGACACTCACGAATGCAAAGCACTGGGTCGACTCCTCATCCTGAATGCGTGCCTCTCATCGCGATCGCGTAAGGCAACTAGGTCGTCCAGGCCGGCTACCTTTCGCGAACGCGATAGGTCTTCCGTGAATGCGAAGACCACTAATCCCCAAGCCTCCGCGAACGTGACCTTTACTTCGCAAACGCGAAGCACAAAACACACCCAGTCCAAATCCCTTCATAGCGAACGTGAAGGCCTATCCGCGTTCGCATTGAAGGAAATCAGAACTGGAAAATCTGGTTTTCCTAACTCAGCCTTGGGCGGTCGGACACACCGTCGAGCCACTCGGGGCCCCATACAAATGCACCAATAAGTCCATAAACATAATATGGAACTGCTCGAACTCTCGCAATACGTAAAACAACAACAAAACCAAGAATCATACCCCAAAATCAAATTGAATCAAGTTATGAACTTCAAGTTTCCAAATCGCTCCGAACGTGCCGAATCATACTTAGACTACTCGGAATTACAGCAAAATTTTCATGCATGCCTTAAATCACCATACGGAACTATTCCCAATTTCGGAATCCCAAATTGGACCTCGATAACACCAAAACCTACTCCAAACTAAATTTAAAGAACTTTAAAACCTCCAAAGAGCAACCCTTCACTATTAGGCGCCGAAACGCTCCCAAGTCACCTAAAACCCGATCCGAACGTACGACGAAGTCCAAAATCATCATACGAACCTATTGGAACCGTCAAATCCTGATTCCGATGTCTTTTACTCAAAGCGTTGACCAAAGTCAAACTTAGCCATTTTAGCCAACCTTAAGGAACTAAGTGTTCCGATTTCAACCCGAACCCTTCCAAATCCCAAACTAACCATCCCTGTAAGTCATAAAATAGAAAAAGTACGTACGAAGAGTCTTATTTAGGGGAATAAGGTTCTAGAAAGCGAAACGACTAGTCGAGTCATTACAGATTTGTATCAAATAACAACTATTATCTTTAGCCGCATGGTGGGCGCCAAATGTTTTACCCTCATAATCGGGTAACAATTGAATTTAGAACTAGTTTTAAGGATACGTAAATTAATTTGACACAAAACGATAGATTGAACAATAAGTAAAGGAAAAAATAATAAAGTAAATTCAAATCGTGTTACTCGAACAGTTATAGCCTTGAGAAATAGACCTCACTCGAACTGAATATGATCCAAACAATGTTACATACGAAAGAACAGTAGCTGATAGAAAGAAAATAATATTATAAGGCTTTTGGGATACGTGTCACAATAATGTTTTACAAATAATCAGACCCTCTTTATATAGGAGGGGAGTCCTATTTTAGGTACAACTTTATATAAGGTAAAAAATCCCATGATTTGCTAATTAAGTAGTTCCATTGATACGTGCCGAGATTCCCCCCGTGATGCGCTACCGGTTACAGATATTTCATCCTTCCGTTAATTTGGTTCGATGATGTTCTCTCAAGTAATTCAGAGTCAGAGTCAGTTCCAGGGTCACAGACTCGGCAATTTTTGAAGGCGCATGTTTTAACCTCGTACCTAGGTTCAATGGAATTCAGGGTCGATCTTCAACCCATTGTGTTTCACCCCTCATCTGCCATGCAATAAGCGAGATCGATATGAAGAATGTAGTTGTTCCCCCTGAATTTTTCCCTAGAAACTAAGGTGAGCTACAAAATAATGTTTATATTATCTTTTGTAGTCTGTAATATTTTCTTCTTTTACTCATGTTAAAAGCTGGTGCTTCAGACTTTTTGTGAATAGGGTTCTCTCTCAGAGGGAAGATAGATGAATTTCACATTTATATTTACTTATTTTAAATGCAAACTAATTCATTCGGCGGAAAATAGACTTGGGAGTCTCGTCATGTATATTTTGTAGTATCAATCTTTAAAGAGAGATTTTATTAAGAAGTTGTATATGTTTCCTTTATTACTTTTATAATAGAACATATTTTTAATGAATTTTATAAAAGTTTTATTAAAAGCACGAAGCTCCTATCGAAATGTGTTTTTGCCTTTTTACCCTTAATAAATGAATTCTACGTTGGATATAATAGTAATTGCAATCCCTAATAATTTTCTTTTCTTTTTGGGAAAAAACCAAAATTATCACCATTATTTAGGGAGTTCTTGGTTTAGAATTAGGATCGTTTACTGCCGCATTCTTTACAGTTTTCTTTGTTTGGATTCTCTACTCATGGCTTTCTTTTAGGTTTAGAATTCTTTTATTATTAATGTTACATATGCTTATAGTGTGTCTCTTACGTCGTGTTTCTTCTTTGTTAGATTTAGGATTTACTTTTAATCCTCTGGAATATGTGTACAAGGAATTGCTTTAGTATATTTGACTATAGTAGTGTTTCCCATATTTCTAATTTATTCTACAATATTTATTTTGTGTAGGACTTTTTGCACAACGGTACAGTTATATATTCTTCTAGTAATTCTTTGGTTTTGTTCTCTTATTTCAGGTATAAACGACAACTGCCGCAGGGAATAAAAGTACCTAAGTGACGACCCGGCCAGTCGTCTCATGAGTTACCGCTCCGCTTCTCCCATTTTTTCTTCATTATACTTCGTTATCCGTATTTTATGTGATCGAGTAGAGTAGTTTGCGTTCGAAAAGGATTTGGTAAGAAATGAGACACTTAGTCTCTTTTAAGAAGGTTTAAGTTGGAAAAGTCAACCGGATGTTGACTTATGAGTTAGAGGGCTCGGATGTGAGTTCCGATGGTTCAGTTAGCTTCGGGAGGTGATTTATGACTTAGGAGTGTGATCGGAATTGATTTTGGAGGTCCGGTGTAGAATTAAGCTTGAATTGGTGGAGTTAGCATTTTGGCGATTTCCGGTTGTTAGGCGAGATTTTGATCCGAGGGTCGGAATGGAATTCCGAGAGTTGCTGTAGCTTCGTTATGTCATTTGGTATGTGTGTGCAAAATTTCATGTCCTTCGGACGTGGTTAGTTGGGTTTTTGATCAAAAGAGTAATTTAGAAGATTTTGAAATTCTTAGGCTTGAATGCGACGCGAATTTGGTGTTGTGATGTTGTTTGGAGCATTCCGAAGGTTGGAAAAAGTTTGAATGATGTTATGGGATATGTTGGCATATTTGGTTGAGGTCCCAGTGGCCTCGGGTGAGTTTTGGGTGGTTAAACGGGCTATTTCATCTTTGGAAAAATTGCAGATTTTTTTTAGCTTCAGTTGTGCATCAGAAAATTTCTGGTACGAGTAGTCCAGTTTGGAATCTCATATCTTGGAATCTATAAGGAATCAGAAAAATTACAAAACATCAAAGTTGTAGCCCTTGTATTTTAGTTTCCAGAAAGTTAAACCATTGAGGATTTGGATATTCTATGAGAAAGTTATGATTGATCGAAGTTAGCTGGTGGAGCAATTTCGACAGAACTTTCTGATGCACTTTAGAAGCTCATATCTCAGAATATGTAAAGAGTTATATAGTGTACAACCTATCAAATGAAAGATCTCCGAGTCTAGTTTCTAAATTTTTAGACTGTTGATCATTTGGATATTTCCACAAGGGGTTATGAGCGTTTTAACAGAAGGTGTAAAGCAAGGGAAAATGGTAAGAGGATGCACAACCTGCACATCGCAAGGTACAACTCGATGAAGCCCGGGCAGAATATTTTTAAGTCTTATTGTCCACGATTTTGGGTATATTTTCACCCATAGTTGCTCAGTTTTGGAGGTTCTTGAAGGAAATTAACGAGGGATTCAAGGAGAACCTATTGGAGGTAAGAATTTCAGACCTAAAACTCGTTTATATTGTGAAATCCACTTAGAAAATCATTGAAGTCTTGCTAAAAATGGAAGGAATAGGGCTTGGGATTTTGAAATTCTAATTGGGTATTTGGAGGACCATTTAGGGTCAGATTTGAGAACTTTTGATATGTATGAACTCGTTGGGAGATAAGGAACCCGTTGATGTGAAAATTTCTGAGCTTCGAGAAGTGGGCCAATGGGCTCGGGTTTTGCTAATTTCGGAATTTATGGTATTTTTCGATTGTTTTCGCTTGGGATTTGTCCCCTCAGCATATTCTGACGTATTCGTTCTGATTTGGATATATTCGACGCGCGTGGAGGCCAATTCGAGGGGCAAAGGCGTCGCGGGCTAGGGATTTAGTCGGTTCGAAGTGAGTAGTGATTGTAAATGATGTTCTGAGGGTTTGAAACCCTAGATTGTACATCGTAGTGCTATATTAAGGTGAGACACGCACTCGATGATGAACGTGGGGTCGTTTACTACTGGAGATTGCGACTTGGTCCGTCCCGATTGATGATTTTTACCGCTGACTGAAACTTAATTGTTATCATCATGATTTGGGCTGATTGCCATATTTGGGCTTCGTGCCAATTATTTGAACCCTTCGGGGATTTTTATCACTGTTTCCTCACTATTTTGACTTATTACTTGAACTCAGTCATGTTGTTTTCCACTATTTTACAACTCAGCCACTTTTACTCAGTTTTGAGACTTAAATAATATTTTAATGATGTTTTTGGGCTGATAACTACTGTTTTACTATGCACGAGGGGCTTGTGATGATTTTCTGACTGAGTGCGGCCGAGGGCCAGATGTGAGGATATACTGAGTGATATAAGGCCGAGGGCCTGAGATACTTTATATGCCACGAGGTGGCTTGTGACTGATATGAGGCCGAGGGCCCGAGATACTTTATATACACCACGAGGTGGCTTGACTGATATGAGGCCGAGGGCCTAGATTTGATGCCACGAGGTGGCTTGATATTGCGCTTGGGCCGTAAAGGGCCCCTCCCGGAGTCTGTACATCCCTAGTGAGCGCGGGTACCCATTGTGATGTGAAATATAGCCCGAGGGGCTGATATTGTACTATGTGGTGGCCCGAGGGGCTGATACTGTTCCATGTGATAGCCCGAGGGGCTGGTATTATTCTGAGATTTGAGCCCGAGGGGTTGGTATTGTTCTGCGATATTACCCGAGGGGCGGATTTGTTGATACTGAGCCCGAGGGGCGATCTTCAATCTTTTTTTTTTACTTCACTTTATTTACCTGAAAAATTACATGTTTTACCTGTTGAAAGGAGATTTTACTTGATTTCTCACTGATTTACTGTTTTCTAATGATGTTTTACTGCTTCATTATAGAATGCCTTGTGCTTTACTTGCTTTCTTACTTTTAGTCATTATGTATATTTATTACTCACTGGGTCGGAGTACTCACATTACTCCCTGCACCATGTGTGCAGATTCAGGCGTTGTTGATTCCCGCTCCGGAGTGCTGACTCCTCCCGTCCATGCGGTGATTCAGAGACTACGAGGTAGCTGTTGGCGTCCGCAGCCCCGTATCTCCCTTATCTTATTGTTTCTATGTTCTTCAAACAGTTGTGCCAGATATTGTATTTAGTAGACTTGTATCAGGATCCATAGTTGCTCATGACTTGTGACACCCCGGTTTGGGCTATGTCGGGATGGTTTATATTATAGTTAGCTATATTTTCGCGTATTATTGCTATTAAATCATGCTTATATTGTTTTCATGTTACTTAACTGCTTAAAATGAGATTTTGATTAAATTGGCTGGCCTTGTCTTCACGAGAGGCGTCATCACGACCAGGTTCGGGGTTAGGGTCGTGACAAGTTGGTATCAGAGCCTAGGTTACATAGGTCACACGAATTATGAGCGGGTTTAGTAGAGTCTCGTGGATCGTGCAGAGACGTCTGTATTTATCCTCGAGAGGCTGCAGAACCTTTTAGGAAAAACTTCATATTCTTGAAATTCTTTTCGTGCGAACTTGTTGATCTGAGCACTAAACTTCTATAATCCTATTCTCTCACGAGATGGTGAGAACGCGAGATACTGGACGAGGTGGACGGCCACCAGTGCTACCCACTGAGGCCACCAAAGGCCGTGAACGCGGTCGTGGTCGTGGTCGTGGCAGAGGCAGAGCAGCGAGGGCAGCACCTGTTGATCCACCAGCTACCCCAGCTCATGATCAGGCTCCAGCAGGACAAGTTCAGGCACTAGCTGTGCCCATCGTGATTTCGGGTCTTCAGGAAGCCTTGGCTCAGATCTTATCCGCTTGCACTGGCATGGCTCAGCCAGTTTCAGCCACCACAGCAACAGCTATTTCACAGGCCGAGGAGGCAATTTTAGACCCCCGCTGCTCGCACACCTGAGCCGGTAGTGCAGGGACTTCAGACGCCGGGGGCACCTCTAGCCCAGTCGGTTGCACCAGCCCAGGAGTTCATGGTACCAGTTATGCCGGATGATGAGCAGTGTCGTCTTGAGAGGTTTGGTAGACTCCAGCCTCCGTCATTCGGTGGTGCTGAGGGTGAGGATGCCTAGGGTTTTCTTGATAAGTGTCAGCTGATGCTCCGTACAGCAGGGATTCTTGAGTCTAGTGGTGTGGCATTTACCACCTTTCGGTTTTCTGGAGCTGCCTTCACTTGGTGGGAGGCGTATGAGAGGCGTAGGCCGGTTGGTGCAGCGCCCCTTACTTGGTAGCAGTTCTCCACAATTTTCTTGGAGAAGTATGTGCCGCAGTCCCGCAGAGAGGAGCTACGTAGATAGTTCGAGTGGTTGCGACAGGGGGATATGACTGTGTCACAGTATGAGTTGTGATTTTCTGAGTTGGCTCGTCATGCCGTCTGGATGGTTCCGACAGATCGTGAGAGGATCAGGAGATTTGTTGATGACCTTAACTATCATCTCTGTATTCTTATGACCAGAGAGAGAGTGTTGGGTGCTACGTCCGAGGAGGTGGTTGATATCGCTCGCGAGATTGAGACAGTCCGTCGTCAGGAGTGAGAGGAGAGGGAGGCCAAGAGGCCTCGAGGATCGGGCAGTTATAGTGGTACTCCTTCGAGGGGCCAGTTTCAGCATGGTAGATGTTGTTCTTTCAGGCCTGCTCAGTCAGCCCGTCCAGAGTATCACGGGGCATCTTAAGGTCATGGTTATCATGGGTCGCAGCAGGGCTAATCATCACTCAACGCCCTTCCAGCTTAGAGTTCAGCTCGTGCTCCGTCAGCCCAGGGTTCTTCTATGCCGAGTGCATCTGCTAGACACTCCGGTGCAAGGGGTTCCCTTCAGTCCTCTTCTCCAGCACCAGGGAGCTGTTATGAGTGTGGCGAGATGGGCCACATGTGGAGGCAGTGTCCTCATCGTGGTGCTAGTTCGTCTCAGTAGAGGGGTCAGCCCTCGACTTCTGCTCCAGTTACTTTACCACCCGCCCAGCCAGCTAAGGGTGGAGGTCAGGCAGCCAGGGGTCGCCCCAGAGGGGAAGGTCGATCAGGCGGTGGCCAGGCTTGTTCCTATGCTATTCCAAGCAAGACAGATGCCATTGCTTCAAATGCTGTCATTACAGGTATTGTTTCACTCTGCCACAAAGATGCCTCTGTATTATTTGATCCCGGTTCCACCTATTCTTATGTGTCCTTATATTTTGCTCATTATTTAGGTACGCCCCGGGAGTTTCTTGCTTTAGCTGTTCATGTGTCTACCCCGGTGGGCGATACTGTTGTTGTAGACCGTGTGTACCGGTCATGTGTGGTGACTATTGGGGGTCTGAAGACACGAGTGGACCTATTGCTATTGAGCATGGTGGATTTTGATGTCATTTTGGGCATGGATTGGTTATCTCCGTGTCGTGCTATTCTATACTGTCATGCTAAGACAGTCACTTTGGCTATGCCGGGTGTACCGGGGATCGAGTGGCCCGGTGTGACTAACCATGTTCCTAGTAGAGTGATATCGTTCTTGAAGGCCCAATGTATGGTTGGGAAGGGTTGCCTTTCATATCTAGCATTTTTGAGGGATGTTGGAGCTGAGACTCTTAGCATTGATTCTGTTCCAGCTGTGAGGGATTTTCCCGATGTATTTCCTGTAGACCTGCTGGGCATGCCACCGGACAGGGATATTGATTTTGGTATTGACTTGGTATTGGGCACTCAGCCCATTTCTATTTCGTCGTATCGTATGGCACCAGCAGAGTTGAAAGAATTGAAGGAGCAGCTTCAGGAACTCCTAGATAAGGGGTTCATTCGGCCTAGTGTGTCACCTTTGGGTGCGCCAGTTCTGTTTTTAAAGAAGAAGGATGGCACAATGAGAATGTGCATCGATTATAGGCAATTGAACAAGGTAAAAATTAAGGACAAGTATCCTTTGCCTCGCATTGATGATTTATTTGACCAGCTTCAGGGAGCGCGAGTGTTCTCCAAGATTGATCTCCGTTCGGGTTATCACTAGTTGAAGATTAGGGATTCAAATATTCTTAAGACTGCTTTCAGGACTAGATATGGTCACTATGAGTTTCTTGTTATGTCTTTCGGGCTAACCAATGCCCCAACAACGTTCATGCATTTGCTGAACAGTGTATTTCGGCCTTATCTAGATTCTTTCGTTACTGTATTCATTGATGATATTCTGGTGTACTCGCGTAGTCAGCATTTGCAAGTTGTATTGTAGAGATTGAGGGAGGAGAAGCTTTATGCAGAATTCTCTAAGTGTGAGTTTTGGCTCGGTTCAGTGGCTTTATTGGGGCACGTAGTGTCCAGCGAGGGTATTCAGGTTGATCCAAAGAAGATAGAGGCGGTTCAGAGTTGGCCTAGACCGTCGTCAGCCACAAAGATTCGTAGCTTTCTTGGGTTGGCAGGCTATTATCGACGGTTTGTTCAGGGATTCTCATCCATTGCATCGCCCTTGACCAAATCGACTAAGAAGGGTGCTCCATTTGTATTGTCGGACGAGTGTGAGGAGAGCTTTCAGAAGCTCAAGACAGCCTTGATCACAGCTCCAGTATTGGTTTTGCCATCAGCTTCAGGTTCATATACTGTGTATTGTGATGCTTCGAGAGTTGGGATTGGTTGTGTATTGATGCAGGAGGGTAGAGTTATTGCTTATGCTTCTCGTCAGTTGAAGCCCCATGAGAAGAACTACCCCGTTCATGATTTAGAGCAGGCTGCCATAGTTCATGCATTGAAGATTTGGAGGCATTACTTGTATGGCTTATCTTATGAGGTGTTTACTGATCATCGCAGCCTTCAGCATTTGTTCAAGCAAAAGGATCTTAATTTAAGGCAGCGGAGATGGTTGGAGTTGCTCAAGGATTATGATATCACTATATTGTACCATCTAGGAAAGGCCAATGTGGTGGCCGATGCTTTGAGCCGAAAGGCAGTGAGTATGGGGAGTTTGGCATATATTCCAGTTTGGGAGAGACCCCTTGTAGTTGATGTTCAGGCCTTGGCCAATCGGTTTGTGAGATTAGATATTTCAGAACCTAGCTGGATGTTGGCTTGTGTGGTTTCTCGGTCTTCCTTATATGATTGCATCAGAGGGCGCTAGTATGACGATCTGCACTTGCTTGTCCTTAGGGACAGAGTTCAGCATGATGATGCCATAGATGTGACCATCGGCGATGATGGAGTGTTGAGGATGCATGGCCGGATTTGTGTGCCCAATTGGATAGGCTTTGGGAGTTGATTCTGGAGGAGGCCCATAGCTCGCGGTATTCCATTCATCTGGGTGCTGCGAAGATGCATCAAGACTTGAGACAGCATTATTGGTGGAGAAGAATGAAGAAAGATATTGTGGGATTTGTAGCTCGGTGTCTCAACTGTCAGCAGGTAAAATATGAGCATCAGAGACCGGGTGGCTTGCTTCAGCAGATGGCTATTCCCGAGTGGAAGTGGGAGCGGATCACTATGGACTTTGTTGTTGGGCTTCCACGGACTTTGAAGAAGTTCGATGCTATTTGGGTGATTGTGGATCGACTGACCAAGTTCGCGCACTTCATTCCTGTGTGTACTACCTATTATTAAGAGTGGTTGGCAGGGATTTATATCCGAGAGATTGTTCGGCTATATGGTATCCCAGTTTCTATCATTTCAGATAGAGGTACTCAAATTACTTTGCAGTTTTGGAGAGCCGTGCAGAGAGAGTTGGGTACTCAAATGGAGTTGAGCACAGCTTTTCATCCTCAGACGTACGGGCAGTCCGAGCGTACTATTCAGATATTGGAGGACATGTTGCGTGCATGTGTTATTGATTTCGGAGGTTCATGGGATGAGTTTCTACCGCTTGCAGAGTTTGCTTATAACAACAACTACTAGTCGAGTATTCAGATGGCTCCGTTTGAGGCTTTGTATGGGAGGCGGTGTAGATCTCCAGATGGTTGGTTCGAGCCCGGCGAGGCTAGGCTATTGGGGACTGATTTGGTTCAGGATGCTCTAGAGAAGGTGAAACTGATTCAGGAGAGGCTTCGTACAGCGCAGACGAGGCAAAAGAGTTATGCTGATAGGAAGGTTCGAGATGTGTCCTACATGGTTGGTGAGAAGGTCTTGCTGAAGGTTTCGCCCATGAAGGGTGTTATGAGATTTGGGAAGAAAGGGAAATTAAGTCCTCGATTCATTGGGCCGTTTGAGGTGCTTCGGAGGATTGGGGAGGTAGCTTATGAGCTTGCTTTGCCACCCAGCTTATCGAGTGTGCACCCGGTATTTCATGTTTCTATGCTATGGTAGTATATTGGGGATCCGTCTCATGTTTTGGACTTCAGCACGGTTCAATTAGATGATGATTTGACCTAAAATGTGGAGCCAGTGGCTATTTTGGGTCGTCAGGTTCGGAAGTTGAGGTCAACAGATATAGCTTCAGTGAAAGTGCAGTGGAGAGGTCAGCCCGTGGAGAAGGCTACCTGGGAGACCGAGCGGGAGATGCGGAGCAGATATCCTCACCGATTTGAGGCTTCAGGTATGTTTCTTGACTCGTTCGAGGATGAACGTTTGTTTAAGTTAGGGAGGATGTAACGACCCGGCCAGTCGTCTCATGAGTTACCGCTCCGCTTCTCCCATTTCTTCTTCATTATGCTTCGTTATCCGTGTTTTATGTGATCGAGTTGAGTAGTTTGCGTTCGGAGTGGATTTGGTAAGAAATGAGACACTTAGTCTCTTTCAAGAAGGTTTAAGTTGGAAAAGTCAACCGGATGTTGACTTATGAGTTAGAGGGCTCGGATGTGAGTTCTGATGGTTCAGTTAGCTTTGGGAGGTGATTTATGACTTAGGAGTGTGATCGGAATTGATTTTGGAGGTCCGGTGTAGAATTAAGCTTGAATTGGTGGAGTTAGCATTTTGGCGATTTCCGGTTGTTAGGCGAGATTTTGATCCGAGGGTCGGAATGGAATTTCGAGAGTTGTTGTAGCTTCGTTATGTCATTTGGTATGTGTGTGCAAAATTTCATGTCCTTCGGACGTGGTTAGTTGGGTTTTTGATCAAAAGAGTAATTTAGAAGATTTTGAAATTCTTAGGCTTGAATGCGACGCGAATTTGGTGTTGTGATGTTGTTTGGAGCATTTCGAAGGTTGGAACAAGTTTGAATGATGTTATGGGATATGTTGGCATATTTGGTTGAGGTCCCAGTGGCCTCGGGTGAGTTTTGGGTGGTTAAATGGACTATTTCATCTTTGGAAAAATTGCAAATTTTTTTTAGCTTCAGCTGTGCATCAGAAAATTTTTGGTGCGAGTAGTCCAGTTTGGAAGCTCATATCTTGTAATCTATAAGGAATCAGAAAAATTGGAACACATCAAAGTTGTAGCCCTTGTATTTTAGTTTCCAGAAAGTTAAACCATTGAGGATTTGGATATTCTATAAGAAAGTTATGATTGATCGAAGTTAGCTGGTGGAGCAATTTCGACAGAACTTTCTGATGCACTTTAGAAGCTCATATCTCGGAATATGTAAAGAGTTATATAGTGTACAACCTATCAAATGAAAGATCTTCGAGTCTAGTTTCTAAATTTTTAGACTGTTGATCATTTGGATATTTTCACAAGGGGTTATGAGCGTTTTAACAGAAGGTGTAAAGCAAGGGAAAATGGTAAGAGGATGCACAATCTGCACAGCGCAAGGTACAACTCGATGAAGCCCGGGCAGAATGTTTTTAAGTCTTATTGTCCGCGATTTTGGGTATATTTTCACCCATAGTTGCTCAGTTTTGGAGGTTCTTGAAGGAAATTAACGAGGATTCAAGGAGAACCTATTGGAGGTAAGAATTTCAGACCTAAAACTCGTTTATATTGTGAAATCCACCTAGAAAATCATTGAAGTCTTGCTAAAAATGGAGAAATAGGGCTTGAGATTTTGAAATTCTAATTGGGTATTTGGAGAACCATTTGGGGTCTGATTTGAGAACTTTTGATATGTATGAACTCGTTGGGAAATAAGGAACCCGTTAATGTGAAAATTTCTGAGCTTCGAGAAGTGGGCCCAGGGCTCGGGTTTTGCTAATTTTTGAATTTTTGATATTTTTCGATTGTTTTTGCTTGGGCTTTGTCCCCTTAGCATATTGTAACGTATTCGTTCTGAATTTGGATGTATTCGACGCGCGTGGAGGCCAATTCGAGGGGCAAAGGCGTCGCGGGCTAGGGATTTAGCCGGTTCGAGGTGAGTAGTGATTGTAAATGATGTTCTGAGGGTTTGAAGCCCCGGATTGTACATCGTAGTGCTATATTGAGGTGAGACACGCGCTCGATGATGAGCGTGGGGTCGTTTACTACTGGAGATTGCGACTTGGTCCGTTCCGATTGATGATTTTTACCGCGTATTTGACTGAAAATTAATTGTTATCATCATGATTTGGGCTGATTGCCATATTTGGGCTTCGTGCCAATTATTTGAACCCTTCGGGGATTTTATCACTGTTTTCTCACTATTTTGACTTATTACTTGAACTCAGTCATGCTGTTTTCCACTGTTTTACAACTCAGCCACTTTTACTCAATTTTGAGACTTAAATAATATTTTAATGATATTTTTGGGCTAAGCTACTGTTTTACTATGCCCGAGGGGCTTGTGATGATTTTCTGACTGAGTGCGGCCGAGGGCCAGATGTGAGGATATACTGAGTGATATGAGGCCGAGGGCCTGAGATACTTTATATGCCACGAGGTGGCTTGTGACTGATATGAGGCCGAGAGCCCGAGATTCTTTATATACGCCACGAGGTGGCTTGACTGATATGAGGCTGAGGGCCTAGATTTGATGCCACGAGGTGGCTTGATATTGCGGTTGGGCCGTAAGGGGCCCCTCCCGGAGTCTGTACACCCCTAGTGAGCGCGGGTACCCATTGCGATGTAAGATATTGCCCGAGGGGCTGATATTGTACTATGTGATAGCCCGAGGGGCTGGTATTATTCGATAGCCGGAGGAGCTGGTATTGTTCCGAGATTTGAGCCCGAGGGGCTGGTATGTTCTGCGATATTGCCCGAGGGGCGGATTTGTTGATACTTAGCCCGAGGGGCGATCTTCTATCTTTTTTTTTACTTCACATTATTTACCTGAAAAATTACATGTTTTACCTGTTGAAAGGAGATTTTACTTGATTTCTCACTGATTTACTGTTTTTAAATAATGTTTTACTACTTCATTATAGAATGCCTTGTGCTTTATGTGCTTTACGTGCTTTCTTACTTTCAGTCATTATTTATATTTATTACTCACTGGGTCGGAGTACTCACATTACTCCCTGCACCATGTGTGCAGATTCAGGCGTTGTTGGTTCCCGCTCCGGAGTGCTGACTCCTCCCGTCCATGCGGTGATTCAGAGACTACGAGGTAGTTGTTGGCGTCCGCAACCCCGTATCTCCCTTATCTTATTGTTTCTATGTTCTTCAAATAGTTGTGCCAGATATTGTATTTCGTAGACTTGTATCAGGATCCATAGTTGCTCATGACTTGTGACACCCCGGTTTGGGCTTTGTCGGGATGGTTTCTATTATGGTTAGCTATATTTTCGCGAATTATTGCTATTAAATCATGCTTATATTGTTTTCATGTTAATTAACTGCTTAAAATGAGATTTTGGTTAAATTGGCTGGCCTTGTCTTCACGAGAGGCGCCATCACGACTGGGTTCGGTGTTAGGGTCGTGACGACCTATTTCTTAATGTAATTAATTTTTCGTATGATATGAATTCTTTCTCAAAAATTAATTTCATGTGTTAATGTCAATGAAGGTTAGAGTTTAACATATTGTAAAGTTTTTATAATTAAAAGGTATTATCAATAACGGTATCCGTAGTAAAAATTTGGTACTTTTTAAAAAAAATCTAATGACTTGACAAAGATTTGAATAAACCTCCCAAGATATTGGTGGTCACATATTTTCATAGCGGTTTCACATTAATTGAACGTCCTGCATTAGAATTGAAGAGCTCTTGTCTTGTTTTGGTTTATCATATAAGTTAGTTGGAGATAGCCACTTTAGCTCTTATCAAACTGTAAGATTTTTTGTTTAATGTGCATACTAGAGATGATTAATGTCTTTATTTTCTTAAAAATAGGTGAGTTCAACTATTTCCATTCCAACTGCCGTCATTGAATTATTTTATTTTCTATATATTTTGCATATGAGTGCAAGCATAAGGGTTTTTTTACTCGGAGAATATGTATAAATTTGTAGCTAACTGAGTATAGTTTGTTATTCAATTCAGTTAATTCATTTTAATATTTGAGATCAGGCTACTTGATATTTATTTAATATGGATTATGTTTTTGTGAAATTTGCGATAAATATCTATAAGATTCATTCTTATGAGTGAAGATAATGGCAGTTAATAATATAATGATTGAAATTTAATCGGGGCTCTAACTAACATGTTGTACGGTTTAGATGCTTCTCTCACGAGTGTATTTTTTCTATTCAAATTGGCGTCTTCAGAAATCGCAAGGTTGCTAGTGACCCATGTATTGGTAATGCCCCTGCCTATTTTTCCTTCCTTGTACAATATATTTATATTGTTAAAGAGCAATTACATTTTTTTTAATCCCTTTGGTATACCTTTTTCATAATTCGCATCATATTATTCTTTTAAAATAGTAGTCAAGTATATAAAATAATTTTCTTTTATTTTAAAGTATAATATGTTTTCTTTCAATATGTTTGTAATATTTTTGAGATGCTCAAATGAAAATTATTGATTTTCTCAAAATTCTTCCTTATTTGAACTATGTAAATAATAAATTTATAAAATAAAAAAAAATTAGTAACAAAGAAATAACATACACCAAGAATATTATCCAGAAAGAGATAGTAGAACAGATACAACAACATGATACCATAATATTTTTTCATACAATAAAATATCGATAATCAAATAATACATAACTAATTCACATAAAATCAGAAGATACCAAAATTTCTTTTAAATTCAACTATTGTATCAATGTTATAATATTTATGTTTTCGTTAATTAAATATTGCATCTATCATAATGTTAATTGTTATTACTCACATTTCTTTTTTATTCTTTATTTTAAATATTTTTATTGATAAATTTAAAAAGTACGTGCAATGCACGTACATTAAAACTAGTTAATTTTAATTGTCTGAGTTTAAGGTTGAAAAAATATTTTAGACTTTAACAATTTGGTTTGTCGAGATTCTTACCACTCGTCTCTTTCTTAATTTGCTTCCGTAGATCAAAGTCCAAGGGCACGGCTTCGATGGAAGCAGTTACTCAATCAAACCCCCATTTTGGATTTGGTTGGCCATCTGCCAATCCGATTTCAACATCTTTCAAAAACATTGAACAAATTAAACACAAAAGAAACAAGTGCAAGCCATGTCGCGAGGCACTTCCTCACCAAATTAATATAGTAATTAATTCTTATAGCGCGCGCACGTTATGAGCATAACTCATGCAGCATGACCAAGTTAAACTAAAAAGAAATAATTTTCAACATTATGATCAAGTATAGAAAAAATTGAACATGTAAACCTTCTAGGTAGCTAGAACTCTTTTGTTTTAAAATGAATTCTACTCTAAGAGTTTGATAAGTACTAAGTAATACACTTTTTTATTACATAATACGTCATTGTATAATTGTTTAGTACTATTCATACATGAAGTGCTATTGGTACATTCATTTTACGAATAACTCATACGCATTGGATTACTCAA
The DNA here is from genome assembly GCA_002018475.1 of Nicotiana obtusifolia. Classification (NCBI taxonomy): domain Eukaryota; kingdom Viridiplantae; phylum Streptophyta; class Magnoliopsida; order Solanales; family Solanaceae; genus Nicotiana; species Nicotiana obtusifolia. The sequence continues at coordinate 5,167 of MCJB01051376.1, read as the reverse complement.
CATTGACCGAGATTAAAGATTCTAATTACAAAAAGAAGAGAGAGCGAGCGAGAGAGAGAGAAGTGAAAGTAGACTATTCAAATGACGAAGACTGATAATATCAAATGAACCGTTTTGCTGAGGGTATTATAGACTTCCAAAAGAATTGGCAGCAGGAAATTTTGCCTGTAAAAATTTTTGGGAGCAAAACTAATTTCAAATCTTTCCAATGTACAATTTTTTGTGAAAAAGTAACTTAATCTGAATAATTCTACCAACTGAAAGTACTTGTAGATTATTGTTAAACATTTTAAAGAACTACTGCTTCCTCACCCTAAGGACACTTATTTTTCAAGTACACTCTAAAAACAGGATGCACAACATATCTAAAAACTATGGCAATGAATATAATATTCAGAATATTGGAGTAATAATTTCTATAAAACATATTATCATGGTACATTTTCTATGATTTTGTAATTTCGTATTCGATATGTAGTTATTTTAAGGTCCACATCCAGTAGTACACCAGCTAGCCATCAATATCTAATTCAAGCTTGGTAGGTTAGAAGTGAGAACCAGATCTAACCTATGATATTGCCTTTTCGTCAATTAATAAAAGAGTTGCTAAGTGAAAATAGGCTTGTCTTCCTTTTTACTCCTATCCGTTCACGTGATTGTATTAGGCTTGCACGTTCTTATAACATGTCTCTTGATAATTTAACCAATTTGAGAGTTTCCAAATAAAAGGAAACTTATAGCTAACATATGAATGTTTGCGTGGCCTAAATAAAGGATTCAAGTCAACCAACACCAGTCAAGTTTACTCCATTTAACCGAGCAAACAACATTTACTTAGCATGTGAAAGTTTAAATGGCATAAATATAGTATTCAAGCTCAACTAATATAAAGGAGCTCTCAGATTGGATAGGATGCAAATTCCAGCTTTTAGAATAAAGGCAAAAAAACATCTAGGTTGGTTCTTCGAACCTCCATGATCTGCCAAAGAGGAGCTATTGTGATGGAATGTTGCTGCTAATAGCTCCTCTATTTCTTTTGAATGTGCTTGCACACTTTAGTTGTGGTACATTTTAATAACTCTGTCTTTTTTGCTTTGTACCTTTTCGGGAGGTCTTGGTTTTATGTCCCCCTCTGATGTACTATTATATTTCTAATATTCAAGGTAGGGGTCAAGCCAAATCCCCTGCCACCACAAGGGTGAAAGTCTGAGTGGATGATTAAAATTAAAAAAAAAAAAAAGTTCAACTAATAGTACTCAAGTTTATTTCATTTATACGAGCAAGCTCCCCTTCTCCGCCTCCCCCCCCTCCC